>CM077819.1:24150000-24310000 GCA_039764185.1 Tamarix austromongolica
GAGAATGGGTTAGGAGGATGGTCATATCTCTCTTATGTTTGGTGCGGTAGTAAAATTCCCTAGTTTTATTTTATTACTTATGCATTATTTTAAAACAAGAAATTTTTTTAGTTGAGAAAATCGCGGGTGTTGCAGAAAGGGACAATCTCCTAGCTATCTACACTTACCTACACAATTTATTTTGCTTATTGAATAAAAAAGTGACCATGAAAGGGACATGTTAGTACGAAACATACTAAATATGCTAAGACTACCCTATCATGTGGTTGATGGCACTCAATAATGTAATTAACAACATGATGTGCTCGCACAATAGCATATTAGGTATACTCAAGATATATAGTAATATACCTACATTTTCATGTGATATATCATATTATGACTATAACACACTTATCTTTCAATCCTGAAAATTTTTATTTTATAAAAAAGTTGCGGAAGGTGAAAGAAGAATGGGGATGAAACCACCACACATGAATAAGGAGAAATGCATGGGTTCACTTAACCTATTATGGATCGAAGGCTAAAACCTATTAAATCAAAAACAAACATCGTCTATACTAAGAGAATAAACTCATACAATAAGTTATCAAAAGGTAGATGAAAAAAGAAAAAAGAAAAAAAGGGTTTCACCAAACCAAATCATCACTAATAGAGATAACAAAAAAAACTATAATATAAATCCAAATTTTAAAAGCTTAAAAAAGACAAATTGAAATGAAGTCTAAATACAATTCCAATAAAAAAATAAAAACTAATTTGATGGTTTATAGACTAAAATAAATACGTTTAAGATACAATGAAATATAAGAAGAAGAATAAGGAGACTTTAAGTAATGAGACCAAACTTTAGTCACTAAACTGAACCAACAAATAACCTACTCTCAAAACCCAAGTCAAAACTTCATCATGGTAATAAGTCATTCAATATCAGGCTTGCACACATTATATGCTCCCTACCATTAGTGGTTCATCACATTACCCAATTAACCAAGGTAGTATCAGTGTGGGTCTAATACCATACCTCCCCAACTTACAAAGAACATGAAGCACAAAGATTATATGTATATAAAGTCAAGGTGTATCACATTTTTTAAAATAACACTTGAATAATACATGAGTTATTTTCATATTTCACATGCAAGAGAGATTCATATGATATCAATACCGCACCAAACAAATGGGGCCATATTGACACAACATGCAAAGTATATGATCATAAGTGATGGTAAGCATGAAATTTATCATGCAGTATATACATAGAAAATCTAAGAATAACATGTTTTGATGATAAACATGGAATCATGGATGGTCACATGTGTCACAAGAATTAAGAGTTGTAGGCATCATCATAAATCTCATAGGACAATATAAGGCATATTAAATAATACATCAAAGAACTCAAGGCTAGTTAAAGCATCATTATAATCCATATTTGTTTAAAAACATTTAATGAGCAAGCTAAGTTATCATCCATGGACTAGTTACAGTAACACTAATAGTACATGAAGTCCCCACTAAGAGGACACCGGGTCCTAACTAGTAGGATACAAAGTCCCCACTAATAAAATAAGAAATATAATCTCAACCATCGTATCACTAGGTATCATAATTCTTAATTGTTAAAACCCCTTAAGTACACATGTTGGTGTAACATAGAGTAGGAGAGATACCGAAACCAATAATGATTCCCCTCCTCAAAGGCACATATAATGTAAGCTTATCCCTGACAGTTACTCTGAAAGTTAGAGAAACAAAGGCTCAAATGAACTTTCTTTTCCTTTACAAGAACAATTATGGGAAACCACATCACATAAAAAGTGCAAACATTCATACCTACCTAATCATCATATAAGGATCCTATATAATTCAACTAGCCATTTTCTCTTTATTCATGCTTTAAGGTAAAGGATAAACCACCAACCTCATTATTTATCATTAAAGATGTTTTATGAAAAGAAAATACAAACCATAAATCCCCTAAATCCATTACCAACCAATTATTCATCCATTTATTCTACATAGAGGTCTAGGTCAAAGCCTATAATCGTGGAAAAAGCCAAACAAAACCAAGTTGCAAACAATTAAGCATGCATCATATCTAACACTTAAAACCATGATTCAAATCTATTAAACACTTTATCACATTGAGATTTGTGTTAAGTAATTGACATTCATACTCATCATTTCATAATGCACCATAAAGCTAGAAAACCCTAAACCATGCTCCATCACTCGGTGAGCACTTCATACCACATATTAACATGCTTTCCAATAAGTTAATCAAAATACACATTACGATCTTAAAATGTTGTTCACCTATTTAGGCTTGAAGGGAAACCATAACTCCACTACAATATGCATATATCACCCACATTGATCGTCTCCAAATTGTAACCATAGCCCTATCATGCATACTCTTAACCTAACATACTAACAATATACCCAACATACAGGTTATGCAAGAATCATACTCAATAATTATATTTTCATGCTTCCATTCAAAAAAATTAGCTCATGAGTAGTACACTCCATCATATAAGGCATACTACATACTTGACATACCAAATCAAGTGAATCATATCGCTTTCTACTCCAAGTCTCATACACATTGGTTCATTTTCATGAAACAACCATAAGTGAAGGTGGTAGAGATTTACCTTAGTTTATAGCTAGATAAACTGAAATAATTAAGGAATGAAACCCTAGATATAGGATCTACCAAAAAACTTTCCTAAATTGTGTTAAAAAAATCAAAGGACTAAGTTACCAACACAATTTCACATAATGTTAATTGATCAACAAGAAACACAAACCAATTTCTCTAGAAAACAAATCCAGAATTCAAGACTCGAGGACATGCCTCTAAAACATTTCAAAGAAATGACACTTTAATCGACTCAAGCTAATAAGAATCTTTAAAACATTTCTAATTGATTTAGAACACCAATTGAGAAAAAGGTATAGAAAGTAGGTCAATTCTATAGAAAATGACTGTAACGGTTCGCTTTTATAACTAAAGTATAAATCAACCACATCTGAAGAGTCGATCCAATTTATATAATAAAAATACAATTGAATATATATAAACTTAATCCAATTAACCAATTTAAGAGAATGATATCAAAAGCTCATTGAGTCTTATCAAGAAAATTGCAAAAAATAGAATATCTAAGCTTGAACTGTAAATCAAATAATTCAAATTAATTACTTCAAATTGGTAGTACAAAAATACAATTAAACAAATTATGAACAAATCTAAACAATTACATTACAATAGTTCGAATAACCAATTTATAAGAATTATTTTTGAAGGATTTTAACCCACAATGCAAATCCAATAAAATCTTACTAAATTGATAACATTGATGGTTCATAAATAAAATCAAACATATTTTAAAGTATACTGCACAATCACTTTGATAAAATAACTCAATTACATGAACAAATTTCAATAGGCAAATATTATAACCTAGAAATACGATTTCAATCAATTCAAGACATTTTTCACAACTATTTTATATGAATCACTTTAACCGGACAAACTCTAGCTATATGGACATATGTGGTCAAAAATACCAAAATATTTTGAGTTAATCAAAACAACGCATACAAATCTGATCAATTTAGACATATAACTTATGTAAATTGATCTTAACAACTATTTTGGTTTAACAGAAATTGAATAACACAAAACCAATCCAAAATCAAGGGCTATGGATTTATACAAAACAGAAATATGATATCACAAGGCCTGTAGAGCTCGTCCACGGTAGGAAGAAGGAAGACTGGTGCTCACTAGAGGAGTGTATAATCGGCGTCGTTGATGGTGGCCATGGAGGTCGGTGTCAATCTGTAGCGCCAGTTGGTGCATCCATATGTTGTTGTGTCACATTGCTCCTGTTACGTTGTTGTCGCCGCTTTGTTGCCTTGCTCTTTGTCGTCAGAGTGACATGGTGGTAGTGGCTAGGGATGTAAACGGGGCGGGTTTTACCCGATATCCGACGGATAAAACCCAACGGATATATAAACGGATATGGATAAACGGGTTCGGGTACGGATACGGGTATGGAGAAAAAAAATCCGTTGGGTTCGGGTACGGATACGGGTAATGGGTCTCCATATCCGTACCCGTATCCATATCCGTTTTAATACCCGTTGGATAAAACCCGATATAAAATTACATTTTTACCCCTCATATATATAACATATTCAATATATTCAGTAAGGTTATAATAGTAATTAAGTTAAATTAAACAATTAAATTTAACTTATCTGATATCTATCTACCAATTGCCAAACCCTATCTATCAACCCAATTCCATTTCCATTTCGTTTGAATCATTTCGCCGCCCGCCCCTGTAACCACCTGTTTTGCTTTTGCGCCGTTGCTGCTGTTCTTGTTCGACAGAATCTGAGAATCAATCGACACTTCGAGTAAGTATCCCAATTCCATTTCGTTTGAATAGTTTCGCCGCCCCGCCCCTGTAACCTGTTTGGCTGTTTTGCATTGCGCCGTTGCTGACTTGCTGTTCTTGTTCGACAGAATCTGAGAATCGACACTTCGAGTAAGTATCCCAATTCCATTTCGTTTGAATAGTTTCGCCGCCCCGCCCCTGTAACCTGTTTGGCTGTTTTGCATTGCGCCGTTGCTGACTTGCTGTTCTTGTTCGACAAAATCGACAGTTCGACTTGAGTTTCGGGCCTTTCTGCTTCAAGCTTCCTTCGACAGTTCGATGAGTCACGCAGCATTTTTTTTTTCAAAATCTTGTCTTGGTCAGCTTCTCTTCTTCGTTCTTGGATGCGTGCGCGATTCTTTGTTTAATTCCCTCCTACCAGTCTTGCTTTGTTTGCCTTAAATTCATTAGCACATCGTTCAGCCTTGAAAAAGATATGTATAGTAATCAAACAAAAAATGAAGATGAAGGAGATGGGTAATTAATATTAGCATAATCTTAGCTAGTGTTCTTAAACATGAGCATGACTGAGCACAGAAAACACGTTCTCAAGACCAGGATATAAGTTCGAAAGTTATGAAACAAATTACCTCTCTTTTTGTGTGTGACTGTTGCCTTTTCTTTCCTTTCTTCTTAGATTTACCCACATATTGCTCATCTCTAGCATTGTTGATAGTTAGAGAAATGGGTTGAGGGGGGTTTCAGCATTGGAGTTTATAAAAATTCTAGGATTTCAAAGAGACTGGTGATTGATAGCAGTTATCAGTGTTTGCATACTCTATGACTTAATAATCTGAGTTTGAATTTTTGGAAATTTACTGGGTCAAGTACTGGTTTCGAGATTGAGAATGTTGAATCGTAGGAAGAAATGGAACTTAATTTTGGAGGACTTCATTTTTATGATGATGAACTGGCTGGCTTGATATGCACAATTCCTCAACTTCTTAAGCAACTTTGCAACGTTAAGATACTTTTGGTTTGCAAATTTGGAACTCAAGTACATATGCTCATAATTTAAAGCATTATTAGTTTGACTAAATGTGCTAGCTAGCTTTCTTACAATTCTTCATACAGTTTAAAACTACTGGAAGGGCAAGAAGGCAGGTTACCTATACCTTTTCTCTTACTTCAAATGCTAGTAACAGACATTTTCTCTTACTCCTGACTTTAGCCATACCAAAGTTTAGTTGGAGAAAGGTGGTGTTAAGGGATATCCGAAACTTTAACTCAAGCCATGATAATATATCATGTAAGTCATACACACACACACACACACCCCTCAAAACATACATTGTTGTTATATAAAAAAGGGGAATAATATATGCATAACCAAAACCAATCCTAGCAGCCTTATTCATATTCATCTAAATCTATCTCTGTAATGGCAAGGACATCAAAATAAAACATTATTGATACATAAAAAATGGGAATAATATATGAATACCCAAGACTAATCCTAACAACCTTATTCATATTCATCTACATCTATCGTTGAACATGGAAGCTAAGCAAATACTCACACCTCCCTACCAGCTGCTGGGCATGACACCCTCCCTCCTAAAAATAAATCAGTTCCATGAAATCATTACAACTTATTTAATAAACAACAGTGGTACTCATATGTTCAAAGGTCCATGGTTCCATGACATGAACTTCATAGTCACTACCAATCCAAAGACAGCTATATACTAGTAAATTCTATTTATTTAATTCTCCTATATATATAATAATGCTCATTCATCACATCTGAAATTCACTACCAAAAATATCATTTAATGGATCATGGTGTCCCATAAACAACAACAGCAGCAACATCAAGAAGAGAAACTCTGCATCACAAAATTCAATCTCTTCTTCAAAAGGTGGAATGTAAAAAATGCAACAAAAATCTCATTCCACAAAATCAGGACATACTCTTGTTCAACAACTAACTCTGCGATGAACTTACTAAATTGGTGCAACACACCCACCTCATGATTCAAGAATTACTATCCGCGTCTCCTAAAGATTACTACTCATCCAAAATAAGAATAATTAGGGTTTCAGAATTCATTTGTTGCTAACTTTATATCAATAAGCTGCAATGAGAAGTCACCTAACATATAAAAACCAAAAAGATGCCATAAAAAACTAAGGTGACCCAAATTATTGTTTAAAATAATTTTTTTTGTAACAAAAAAAAACTAAGGTCGTATTCTCTTCAACTTATTTTTAGTTTTTTACTAACCTTGTTTGATCTTATCTTATTATGTTTATAATCATTATCATTATTAATATTATCATTATTAAGTAAATATAAATAAGTGAGAGTAAGTAAATATTATGTTCTCTTGTTGTGCAGCGTTTGGGATCTCCTAAAATAGTTTGATGGCATCAAGTAGCCAACCTAATACTGATTCACAAAGTCTACCACCATATTCTTCCGGCGCAGCTAGTAATCCTATACCTAGTGAACCATCAACCAATGAGGAGGTAGAAGAAGTGAATCCATTTTCTTTAGTGAAAAAAAGGAAGAAAACTTCAGTTGTTTGGGATTATTTTAATGCGGCAGAAATTAACGGTTTGAAAAAAGCAATTTGTAAAGGTTGTAATAAGAGTTTGAGCGGTGATCCAAAAAATGGTACTTCTCATTTGCATGATCACATGAGGAAATGTGTACGTTTAAGGCCTATACAAGGGGTAGGACAAACTAAGTTGTGTTTTGATCAGAAGGGGGAAGGAAAAGGAAAGCTTATGGTTATTGAATTTAATCAAGAAGTTGCAAGGCGTGAGCTATGTAATATGGTAGTTATGCATGAGTATCCAATTTGTATAGTGGAACATGAAGGCTTTAGAAGATATTCAGCAGCTCTTCAACCATCATTTAAAATGATTTCAAGGAAAACTTTGCGAAGCGATATTTTCAAGTTGTTTGAATATGAAAAAGATAAAACAATGTCGTTGTTGAGTAGTAACAAGAGTCGAGTTTCAATCACAACAGATATGTGGACATCTCAGAATCAAAAAAAGGGTTTCATGGCTATCACGGCTCACTGGATTGATAATTATTGGACCTTGCAAAGTCGAATAATAAGGTATACTAAATTCATAAAAATGGTAGTTCTTTGCAATTATTAATATTATGTAATTATATGTTGTTCTTTGGTTTATTTATTGTATTATTGTATTTTGTTGAAGGTTTGTCTATGTTCCAAGTCCGCATACATCTGAAGTTTTGTGTGATGTTTTGGTCAATTGTTTGATGGAATGGAATATTGATTCAAAACTTACCACATTGACCGTCGATAATTGTTCTACCAATGATGCTTTGATCGGAGATTTGAAAAATAGATTTGAGTCGAAGAGTTTTTTATTGCGTGGGAAATATTTTCATATGCGTTGTGCTGCTCATGTGCTTAATATTATTGTTAGCTATGGTATGGAAATCATTCAAAAAGCTATTGAGAGCATACGAGAGAGTGTGATGTATTGGAAAGCCACACCAAAAAGGCTGGAAAAGTTTATGGAGGTTTGTCGTCAAAAAGAAATTCCGTATAGTAGAGCGTTAACACATGATTGTAGGACAAGATGGAATTCAACATTTTTGATGCTTGATGTTGCTCTAATGTATGAAGATGTGTTTGCTCGCTTGGCACGGTTGGAATCTAATTATAGTTGTTGTCCTACAAGTGATGAATGGAATTTGGCTTGATCTATTTGTGAGAGATTGTCATTATTTTATGATGTCACTTTGATGTTTTCTGGGAGTAGATATCCTACTGCCAATTTATACTTTCCCAAGGTTTGTGAAGTCAGAATGTCTTTGATTGAATGGTCTCTTGATCAAGATGAAAATATTAGTGGTATGGCAACAAAAATGATAGAAAAGTTTGATAAATATTGGAGTGTGATTCATGAACTGATGGCCGTGGCAACTATTTTGGATCCAAGGTATAAATTAAAGTTGGTAGAGTTTTATTATTCTATCATTTATGGGAGCACCTATGATGAAGAGGTAGATAATGTTCGTAAAGTATGCTATGAATTGTTTCATGAGTATGAAGAGAATTATAAGCGTAGGGAGAGAAGTTCATCAATATCGCGCGATTCTGGTGTTAGTAGTCAAAGTTGTGGTTCAAGTCTTAGTAGTGTGACTTCGGGTTCTAGAATCTCCCTTAAGCTTAATTATAATCAATGGTTGGCGAGCCAAGACATAACTAGTGCGCCACAGAAGACCGAGTTAGATTGTTATTTGGAGGAGCCTGTGATGCCAGAGATGGATGACTTTGACGTGTTATCATGGTGGAAGACAAATACTAAGTATCCAATTTTACAACGAATGACCAGAGACGTATTTGCCATCCCTATTTCTACAGTTGCTTCTGAGTCAGCTTTTAGCACAAGCGGGAGATTTGTAAGTCCTCATCGCAACCGATTACACCCAAAAACTCTAGAAGCATTAATGTGTTGTAGAGATTGGCTTTGGGCTAGTATAAGGAATGAAGGCAATATTTAAATTTATATATTTGATGTTTAAATAATTATAATATATCTATTATTATATTTGTTTAATTCTAATGTTCTAATTTTTTTTTAATTTTTGTTAGATAATGATGGTACTGCGAACTCAACTTATCATAGGTTTACCTTGCAAAATGAAGAATCCGACTCAGATGTTGGTGAGCATGAGGTAAAACTTGTCATAAATATTATTAGTGATTAAAATATTTGATTACACTTAATTATTTAATTTATTTATGTTTTTTTAGATGAATGCATAAACCAAAAGATATGAAGGTTGAAGATGGAAAGACAAATTGGTGAATGGTGATATGGAATTTTTGGAGCTCAAAACGAACAGCTTCTCTATGCTATTTTTAGCTAATCGAAGTTATATTATTATGTTTCACATGCATTGATTTCAGTTTTATTTGTGGAAGTATTTGTATAAACAAACATTATTGGCTATGGTGTTTTTAAACTAGACTTGTATTATTGTTGATTGCTTTATTGTTTGATAAATTGGTGAATGGTGATATTGATAATATGGATTTGTTGGAGTAGGTTGAAGATTTAAACTTGTTGGAGCAAGTTCAAAATTTGATCTTTAAATAATAGGTTGTTTGATTGAAATTATAGATTTTATATATCAAATACAGTAATGATAGGTTAAGCAAAAATTCAAACAGGTATCGGATTTATCCGTCAGGTAATATCCATCGGGTAATATCCATCGGATTATTTAAACGGGTAACAGATTATCCGTCGGGTAATATCCATTGGATAATTTAAACGGGTAACGGATTATCCGTCGGGTAACGGATATCCGACGGATACGGATATGGATATATTAATGGATATCCATTCGGATACGGATATAGATTCGAGTATAATATACTTATCGGGTATCGGGTACGGGTATGGGGATACCCGCCCCTAACCCGTCCCGTTTACATCCCTAGTAGTGGCTTGTCGATGGCAATTGTCACTGTAGTCCTAAGCTAGCGTCACCACCGCTGGTATGCTGCAATGCCACTGTCCTCTGCCTATGTTGCTGTTGATGGATCTTTGCCACCCGTCGGTGCAGTCTGCTTGTTGAAGTTCATTGGCGATGATTGTTGTGGTGTCGTGGTGGTGTGCTAGTTTGCAGTAAGTCGAAGATGGGAAAAAGAGGAAGGTGAAGGGGTTGAGGCCAGCAGGACGCACATGAGAGAAAGGAAGGCGAGAGAAAGGGTGCAACTTGGGACAAATTTCAACCAATTGAGGTTAAGTTACAGGGTATTTTTCCAACTGAGGTTAAGTTAATCAGTATTTTTATTTTCTTTATCCTTTTGCTTTTAATATAAATATACATATCTAGATATTTAGGGTCATAAAATAATAGAAATCATTCTATAAAGATAAGAGGGGATAAAACTACTATAAAGGCTATTTAAATTTTTTAATAAAGCTATCGGATAAAAATACTATAGACAAAGAAACTTTTTTAGTTGCAAAAAAAGTTAATACAACCTTTAAATAATATCTAAGAATGTGTAAAATATTATTGAAATCAAATTCTAAACATGCACAAATAACGTAAATAATTTTCCAAATAAAATTATTATAAATGCTTAAAAGTAAAAATCTGAATAAATAGATTTTAAAAACTTTTTATGTTAAATCCTAATGTCGTATTATTAAATTGATATGATGGATCCACAAAATTATTAAAATATACGTTGTAGACCTCAACAACACCATAATCGAATAATTTTTGATAGAAAATTAGAACGATTTGAGAAAAAAACTCAAAATAGGGATTTATAAGGGTTGTGAAGCTACGCAAAAAAGATATATTTCACAATATAAATATATAGAAACATAAAATAAAATTTTATAATTTTTTACTAGCTCAACCAAAAATTGGAGGGGTGTCATAACACTTTTACGAGAGATCAACAATTCAAATGAAAATCCTTATTAAATCCAAAAATGAATATATATATCAAGAATCATAATCATATGAATTTAATAAAAACCATATGCAAACAAATTTTTCTAGAATCATCTACAACAACAAACAATTATTCCAAATATCAATATGAAGTCAAAACCGTCAATAAAATTATAAAACAAATTAAAAATAGAATAATTAATGTTTTTATCAAAATTCATCAATAAAATATAGAAATTAGATTTATAAAATATGAGGTATTACAATGACATACTTGTTCATGCATATGAGCCTCAAGAGGAATATGCTTAATCATACATATGGAAACATGGATGGAACGTATATGCCATAATCATCTAGAATCATGTACCCTCTACAAGTAAGATATCACAAATCACATCAACTCTATGCATATAATTAGCAACGCATAAGGAGTGCAAAGCCACCTAATGTATCTGTAAGTTTCATTCCATTTTATTGTCTTCATAAAATTGTGAACGTGAAATCCATAAGTTAGTTAAGAATATTGAGAAAATGCACTGTATCCTCCACCATGAAACTCAACCATGACAACAAGCTAAGATTAGTATTTATGGCAAGAAACTGGACTTGAAACATCCATTACATTTGACATAAGTCAAAGTAGTAACCATTACATCAATAGGTAGCCTAAATCTTAAGTGTCACCACCCTCTAAACACACCCAAGGTAAAAGTAGAGTATGAGAGGTACCATATCCAACATGGGTCCCTTTGTCTAAAGGTGAACCATAATACACTAGCTACCCCTAGCTAGCAACTTCGAGAGTTGAAGAATCATATACTCAAATAAATTATTTTTCTTTAACTAACAAGTGTCTTAATAAAAAAGAACACTCAACACATAATGGCTAACATCTCAATCACCTAACCAAATCCTCATCAAAATATGCTTTATGGTGAAGCACAAACCACCAAAATCCTTATTTCAAAATTGATGTTTTATGGAGAAACATAAAACCATAGATTAAATAAGGCAATTACCAACTCATTATTAGTCACTTACATTTCATAAACAAGGTCTAGGAAAAGCATAAGAATAAGGTCAAGGTCATGGTCCAAAATCTAATAATAACCTATAAAACAAATCACAAAATATCCCAGAGGATTAGTGGAATGATCTAGGTCCATAAAAAACAAAAAGCAACTAGCATAGAGTAACTAGTTAAATGGTCGTTTGCTATGTTTAACCAACAAAAAAAAAACCATAACTATTTGATTGGTTGGGAAAGCTAATTGATTGGTTTCTTAGTAATACAGTATACACTTAATTGAGGCTACACCATGCAATTTTGACCCAAGCAAAACATCAACCAACATGCACACATATTATCCAACACTTCATCATTTCATATCTAGCATGCTCAAAATTTAGTCATGCTTGAAATCTCTTTACAAGAACAATAATCATGATCATGCTTCACAAGAATCCCCACAAGTGCTTGAGAAAACCTACCTCATGCTTCCTCATTCTTTAACTTCATGTAACACATATCATACATCATGTTAAGCATGCCACAACTTATGGGAATATACATCATAATAAAAAATAGCCATGAACATAACGAAAAACATTGAGGGCAATCCTCATAAACAAGCAAAAAAAAAAAAAAATCCTACTTTTTTGCTTTTCTACCCATACTTGTGTACATTCAACATAATATGCTTAAAATAATATTTTTAACCATAAAACAACTCAAGCTTTCATAAAAAAAGAAGAAGCTAACAACATCTTATACATTTTGCTTATTACTCAATAAGGAAATAATGGTTTAACTCAAGCTAAAACTTAGCAAAATCCATCAAAAATAAGGAAAAGAACCCTTATGAGCTTAACACTTTTCAAAAACCTCCAACTCTTGAACACATTTAAAAAATAACATACTAAGATAATAAATAACTACTTTTTTCTTTAATTATAAAATTTAATAAAGCTTAAAAATTTAAGGGAAATACAAAACTCAACATCCTCCTCAAACTATAAACAACCAATAGTAGAACATGCTATACCTTCAGTGAAAAGGAGAGGTAAAAGAAAAGGCAACATTTAATCACAAGACTTAAGAGTTCTTATGTAAAAATGAAGGGTAAGTTTCAATATTTGATCATATGTGAAAAGACAGGGAAATGTTAGAGCCAAAAATATGCTCTCATGCTAAAAGGGTGAGGAAAAGAGTGCCTTCGAGGCTAAGATCCAAATTTAGTAGCGTAAAAGAAAAAAATATATATAAAGACAAGAAAAATACCAGAGGTTCTACATGTTGGGGTGTTTGGACCTAATTCACGGAGGCCCAGAAAATGAAGTCAGTGGAGAGAGGTAAAAAAGAAGAAGAAAAGGGTAAAATCACCAAATAAACTATTTTGTTATTTGAAAATTTATCCCCTAAATCAGGTATAAACATATTAAACATATATTAAATCATATATAAATAATTTATAGATAAGATACATCATAATCATAAAGTTTAATAGTTGCTAGAAAAGATTTAAAATTAATCGAGCTCTGAATCAAAAAGTTCTATAGAGCTAATTGGCTAGTACATCTGGTCTTACAAAAGCTCTTGAAGTGATATAACAATTGATTGGTTTTGGGACCAAATCAACTAAATGATACCCCAGAAAAACACATATTCCTCCACTTTCCAAATCTTTTCCCAACTTCAAATTAAACATCAAACTTTACTCAAATTTTTAAATCATGATCAAACATAGAATTAACACATTTTAGAGGGCCTTTAAAGGGGAATGTTACAATTCTAGTTGAGAGGGAAGCTTACAAAGGCCATTCAATCTTGGGGGACAAACAAACTCTTTTCAATTCCATTATGCATAGGTAGTTTCCAATAATGATGGTTCTTCTTTGTGTATTATCTATTCATGTAGTCCACCTTATAGAAGGTCCTTATCATATGAGACCCTACAACTTAAAATAAATAGATATCAACCAGAGCTCTGATTGCCATTATTTGGGTATTTAACAAACCATTTTTGTTAATTGGGACACAAGTTTCATGTTTGTATCTGAATACATATCAATTCCCTATAGGGTGGTAAAAATAGGGAATATACACCATCATGTGTCCAAAGATTTGGAAAAAAACATGATATTTTTAGCAAAAAATGGGATGATAATTATGCACTCTTTGAGTGTTATAAACTCCACCAAAAAAACGTTTTTGCTTATTTTGAGTGACATTATAGCAAATGAGTATCATTATACTTACAAACCTGTCTTTTTATTCTCAAATAGTGACTCTTGGCCTTTGGCTGAGTCAAAGAAATAAGAAACTATAGTGTAAATTTTAGGTATAAGGCAAGGTTCATAAGGTCAAATGTTAAGCTCGCAACCAATCATATAAGTTATGTTTTAGCCTTCTAGTACTTCTAATACCTATGGAGTGAATCATACTATACAGTGACATCATCCTATTTTAAATATGACATAAGTCTAAATTATTCTACATAAGCTTTGTGCTCGAGTTCTAAGCAAAGCACATTCAAATCTTACTTTTTTAAGTTAAGGAACCAAAAATGTTTTCAGATAAAAATAGCCTCATTAAGCTTCTTGGAATCATTAAGTCAATCAAACTAAGGTCATTAGACAAATGCTAAAAATTAATATTCACATATGAGCATATAAAGTAACTCATATTTTAGCATGCATTATATGGTATTGTTAAGTTAAGACATTATCTTATGAGATGGATAAGTAATAGGTAAGGTAATGCTGCTATTAAAAAAAGAGATAAAAATAAGAAGATAGAGAATAAATAAATATATACATAGTGAGTTATACTTAGGATATAATATTTAATATTACTAAAAAGGAAACTTGTAACATCCCTAATTTACTTCTTAAAATTTTCATTTTGTGGAAGTACTAATTACAAAAGTAATGGGGATTACTACCGCACTTAGTATAAGTTTAATTTCCTCACCTTTTTATACCAAATGCTAAGGCTCAAACAAGTTCGATCCAAAACACACAATGGAAGTAAGAGATAATATGTAGATAAAAGTTATAGATAATATTCTTCGTACAACAACAATAACTTAATATACAAAATGGGACATAATATTCTAAAGAAAAAATTATTACAACAAAATTTGTACCTGAAGGTACAATACCGGTTTATCATAACTCTTAGACCTATAGGCCCATTCTAAGAACGGGACATCTTCCTAAGGGCTCCACTTATCCTTATCACTATTATATGCTTTAAAACACTTCATGCCCTTCACATATTCATCTATAAATATAGTATCAATACGATTTTATTGTATTGAGTAAATCACAATACCTCACAGGAGGTAGCATATGCCATAAAAATATATGATAATCATGGGATAATATATACAACATCAAAGTTTAATGCTTAGCAACCAGTCGTACTTAATCACTTCACATTAGCTCAAAGTACACAATAGTCATACCTAAAATTCATGACCAAATCCTACTAATCAATTCAATTCCAAATACCTAGGTAGGGCACTGAGTTAACTACCTAACCAATCCATCAAACCAAGTAGCGCACAGAGGTAATAACGAAACCACAACCACAACAATTTATTTTTATTCTTACACAATAGTTACTTTATTTTTTTAATTACTTGAGGGGATACAATCAACCTAGAGACATTGAGGTATGCCTAATCATACTAGTGCTCGAAGGATACATAATACACTTACACTAGAACCTAATGACAGTGCGCTAAGCCTAGTTATACTATCACATATAGGCAACACAATATCCTCCAACCTCACTCACCTAATTCTTAAGTATTGTTACCCCTTATAGGACTTGTAGGTCACCTATAGATTAGACTAGGGCCTTTCTAGGGAAAAGAAGCACACTAGTGAACTAGCTCAAATAAGAGCTACACCTTATTTTTAGGATAGCTAATCCTATAGAGAAACTATTTCCAAACTTGAGGTATTCTACTTTAAGTATTAGTATTTTATAAGGTGATCGCAATATCACATATTGTAAAATAAGTCACATTTCCAACTATTCAGGTTAAACCCTAAGGTTAATAGTCTATGTCAAAGCCAAATTCAACACTAAGGTTAACCTATTTAAGTATAAGGTCGTCCTATGACTAATTATTCTTATTAGGGACATTAGGTCAAAATAACCAAAATGCCCTAAAACCCCAAATTTCACCATTATTATCCAATTTTATAACAAGATTATTATGGTGATAATTTGTTATGAGAAGGCTATAAGATAATAATTCATAATATTTTAATATCTAGATAAATTTTAAGATTTAGTGATTGATTATACTTTCTTCTATGCATGTATTTAGCAACTTACATGTACAAACCCTATTTATGCATTTTAACATGTCATATATTCCATGCAACACACGTAGACACATATTTATAGCATGATACAAACTTTAATAGGAAAATTAACATTATGGTGCATGTAAAAAATTTATTTATAAACCTAGAGCATGCAAATAACAATTATCGTATTCTAACCCTAATCATGTGTGTATGCTTTCATACTATTTACATCAACCCTACCTACCATGCAATAATAATCATGGAAAAATTTTCATGGCAATTACATCATAACTTAACATGATTACAAACCCTAACAAAACCCTAAACTTGCATACATCAACCCTTCAACATAATACGCAAGCATAAAGCTCATGTTTATTACTAAGCTAAATGTACATACTATCTATTTAATATCATATTGTCATCTCATCTTGCATTTCATAACACTTGCATAAAAAAAAACCCCTAGCATGATTCTAGATCTAAATAATCTAACATACTTTCACATAAACTCTACCATCTTATGAGTAATTGAATTTATCTAAATCCAAGATACATAAAAGCACACAAGATCTTCTTTTTCATGATACCTTAAGGATTACCTGAGAAAAAAACACCCAAAAACATTTATATTAGCATCTAATAAAATACAAAAACAACCAAAAAACACTAAAATCAACTTATGAAAAGTTTTACGAAATAACCTAGGAAAATAAAGACTACACAAGGCAACAACACAACACGAGTGCAACAACGGGAGAAAATCACGCTGCAAGGGCCTAGTTGTGTGATATCTCCATCTTATTATAGGGGATCAGTGTCACCATGTCACGAAAAAAATCCCATGGAATGTCAAGGATTCATTTAAGAGAGGGGAGGTAATGGTAGAGTCTCTTGCAACATTGAGGAGATAATGTGATGCGAGAGCATCCTTGTTTAATGGTCACACTCTTACCCTTAATTTTTCTAAGTTTCAGAATCATAACTCTCCTCATTTGGATAAATTAATCACTCCTAATAAAAATATCCATGCAAGCCATGCAAACCTTGTCAACCTTTACCACATACACATAATAATACCCCACCTTTTTAAGCCACATTTTCCCCTAAATTTTTCCACCCTTTTTTGTCATTTTATTTTATTA
This sequence comes from Tamarix austromongolica, assembly GCA_039764185.1. NCBI lineage: Eukaryota > Viridiplantae > Streptophyta > Magnoliopsida > Caryophyllales > Tamaricaceae > Tamarix > Tamarix austromongolica. The sequence continues at coordinate 24,167,349 of CM077819.1, forward strand.
TTTTAGATCCAAAAATAACCCAAAAATGCAGCCCATTCTTCACCCACAATATCCACACAAAACAAGTCACAAAGTCCCTATCAAGCTACATAACAAGTTATTTTTAATACTTAAGAAGAACAATGTAGATTTTTAGGAAGAACAAGGACGGCTAGTAGATATTCTTTACTTCTTTTTTCCCTTACAAGACTAAAATGATTATTATCTCTTTCCTTCTGAATCAAGTGGAAGCTACATGATTTTGACATATGTTAGAAGATCCCCCTATTTAAAATATGCACAAAAAAATACCCCAACCTTATGAATCAAGCGGAAGCTACATAATTTTGACATATGTTAGAAGATCCCCCTACTCAAAATCTGAACAAAAAAAATACCCCATGGCTGAATCACATGGGTGGTGTATTAGGTAGCTTTCTTCATTTGATTTAGCTCAAATCACATGTATTATTTGAATAAGTTTTAACATTTAATCCTACACCCTATTCATAAGTGCCATGCAAATAATAAAAGAAGAAACAACTTGTTTTTTGGCTACAGATATTCCTTTTCAAAACCGAGAGCCTTCATCCTTTAACTCTAGTGTAAGAGTTTGAAGTTTTTACAAAATCTTCCAAGATTTATCCTAAGAGTTTAAACCTTAGGTGGTTCTTGTGAGATTTGATTCAAGAAGTTACCAAAAATTAATTTCATCTTCTCAAATCTCTCTCTATTCTACTCTTAATTTTTGGTTCATCTAATCTTAATTAAATACCACTTCCTTAAATGACTCAAGTTGGATCTCATATGCATCACAATGTAACTTGTTGCCATTACAATGAGGGGAGCAACAATATTTGTTATCGTTGCTAAGGGTAAGGTTAATATCATTCATCTTATAGGTGCATCCTTAATCAACATAAGGGGTGGATTAGGTTAATTATGCCTTAACATCTTTCTTTACATCTTATGGAGCCACCTACCAAGGTCTTTAGTCACATGTGTTTCTTTTTCATCTCCTCCTCCTCATAGGGTTTATGTAATACCTCAAAATTTACTACTAATTTTTATTTTTATAAAAGCATAATATTAAGATAATTGGGTGTTACTTCCATACTTAACATGAGTCTAACTTATCGTACCATTTTCATATTGAATACAAGGTAAAATATGTACAACTTGAATAAGATAAAAAAGTGAGTGAGAGAAATATTCATAAATCTTAAATGGGAGACTCCACGAATAGTGTAACCAAAATACAGCATAAGAGATATAATGGAACTAAGAGTCCATAAGGTATATGAACAAAAATGCTAACTACCAGATAATATTAACTCTACTCCCAAACCCAACATGTAAATTATTATTCCATAGGAAGTGCATCATAATCAACAAATCATTAAAGTAATCCCCAAGAACATGCACATCAATACCTAGGTCGCTTACTTGTGAGAATGAGTAAAACCTATAATAAATATGCTATGTACTAAGTAAAGTAGCAATACACATCATAAGAAAGAACATACAAGCACATAAGGTTATATGAAAGAATGATCTATGCACATTGAGTGATAAGATGAGGTAGTTCACAAGAGGAACCAAAACGAGTTCTATACTAGATGGTTATTAGTTTTCATTAGGGTTGTAAATGAGTTGAGATAGCTTATTATTTAGGTCATTTAGGCTCATTAAAATTTCAATTTGACTCATCTATTTAGTTAAACGACCCAAAGTCGAAAAGGTGAGACTGATATCATTTTATAGCTTTGACTCATGAGCTTGGCTTAACTTAGGTCGTTTATTTAGTTAAATGAGCCAAATTTGAGCCTTATTTTGGTTCATTTATTAAACAAGCTAAGTCCGAGCTAGGGTGTTCAACTTAGCTTGGCTCATTTACAATCTTAGTTTTCATTTACTTAGTCTCTTAAGTTTAAGGACTCCACTATTCATAACTAGTGGAATGGTATCAATTAGTGAAACAACCCCAAGGCATAACACTCTAACTATTCTCATCTGGTGGAGCAGACTGGTATATTTATAGGGCTTAACGCCCTTGGCCATTATTCTCATTCAATGGAATAGACACGTACAACCCTAGGGTACAACACCCATGTCCAATATTCTCATCAGATGGTGTAGGCTAGTAAAATCCTAGGTCACAACAATCCTAGTCAATATTCTCATTCGGTGGAATGGACTAGTATAACCCTAGGGCATAACACTCTTAGCTATTATTATTATTATTATTATTATTATTATTATTATTATTATTATTATTATTATTATTATTATTATTATTATTATTATTACTATTATCTAGTTGAACATATTATTATAATTAGTCTTGACTTAGAAATCTTCCACTTTAAATATTAGTGTCTTATTAGTCTATTTTATTATCTCACTATTTTTTATACATAATAAGAGTAAATGAATAAGGCACAAAAAAATACCCAAATACTCGTAAGATAGTAAACCACTCAAATATGTTGATGACGACATGAAAGATGGTGGTGGAGGAATTGAACGAGGGTTAGAGAGAGAAAATTCTATAGTAAAAAGGGAAGGGAGAGAAGGTTGATGGATTACAATAAATGATTGGAAGGGAGAGGGATTTATATATATATATCTGATTTGTGTGGAAAAAATGGTGTGAGGAAGTGAAGTCAGGTGGTAGTACTAGGATGTAGAAAACATGGGAGAAGAAATGGAGATGGGACAGTGGCATGCACACTTGAAAGCAAGAAGATGATGATGATGATGTGTGAAAGTCTGGGTATTGTTGGGGAGAGTTTGGTTTGCTTAACCAAAACAAACCAAATTTGGTTAGGGTGTAAGGGGAAAAGTTGTGGGGAAAAAGAATGCTAGGAAAAAGAAGAAAGGAGAGACAAAAAAGGAAAAATGAAAAAGGAAGAAAGGGAGTTTAGGGTTAGAGTTACAGTTAAAATTAGGATTAAAGGATTAGAAAAATGTTCGGATACTAATAAACTAGAATTAAGGTTAGGATAAATTTAAGGTATTATAATCGAATTCTCTCTTTGCTATTTTTTTTTCATAGGATCATCCATCACTAGTCTAGTGTACCTCAAGTTGGACATTAATTTATTATGAACCTCTAGTATCGCTAATTGACCATCTTTTAAAGTGTTCAAGTCCTCCTTACACCTTATAAGGTAGCCACAAAGTCAACATTACCATTTCCTTGTGGTGGTGTATTATTCATAGTAGCAATTGTTTTATCAATGGTGACTCTATGCATGACAAAAATGATAAAATTTATTAATAGGACTGGCATTACCTCTCCATCTTACACCACAAGATTTGTTCTTCAGTATAAGCTTTCTATATGTGAGAGAAAGAACAATGGTCATATAGGCTTAGTAGATGTGGCCTTCAACTAATACTACAAAAAGTTTCCCATATCCACTATATTCTTTTCCACCACACAATATACACAAATCCTACTAAAAAAAAAAAACAGTAGCAATGTCAAATACCCATAATAATAATAGTGGCCCATTATATTTTTTGTTTGGGTAAGCTCCCAAGAACATAAAAATCTAGGGTAGGTGTATATTATCTATTGGCTTAGAAAAACATCTAGCTTAAACCCAGTCAACTCATACATTTCAATGATAGAACAAGCACTATAGAAACAGACTTTACCTCTAGCTTAAATAGTTATGGTCGTCCTTTTAGGGTTGAGGTTACTAGAACTCAAAGACAACTAAGGATTAGGAATTGCTTAGAACCCAAACAAGACCTTATGATCAAAATGTCCAAAACCTAAAATGACATGACTCAACTAGCAAAGGCAAATGGTCCACATACAACTCAACCTAAGAGTAACCTGACCCGACCCACCCAACTCAATTGCTACCTCTGTCTACAACATCAACTTGGTGTCTCGACAAGTCAAATATTGTTTTTATTACATATTCAACAAGTTATTTGTTACTACCATGAATGTATACACCCCTTATAATAGTTGTTAAAATCTTGATTCGATGTTACGATTCTATGATATTACAATCCAAAAGTCACAAAATAATCTCTAATAGTAGAATCATAATAGGATCTTACAATCCTATATAGTTTCAGTATAATCTCATGATTCTATGCAACAACTATAAATTTCATCTATTTTATATTTAAATCATTTTTTTCTTTGATTCCTACTATATTTGTTCCATAAACCTCTATTTTTGTGATTCATCTAATATTTTGCAACACATCTTGAATAAAAATCGATACAAAGGAAGCATGCTTGATATATCACTCAAACAACAAAGTTGATTGTTGAATTAGAATTTTGATAAAAGGGTCTAAACTTTGTCTATATGGTAAATAAATATCCAAAATTTTATGTTTTTATTTATTATTAAGTTCTATTTAATTCATTACTATTACTATTATATTATAAAATGCTATCAATCAATGCTTATTTTATTCATCTCATTGTAATTTTTTCTTTTTTATTTTGTTGACTTAATGTAGTTTCTTATGTGTAAAACCAATACAATAGTTTGTATTATTCATAAATTGCTACAACTTAATTAGTGACTATAAAAAAGCTTACTAGTGTAGTTTGTGCTATTTAAAGTTCAATTATGGTTCTTTTTATCATGCAAGTATATAAGACTCATAATTTTGCATGTTTTAGGATCTTACGATCCTATGGTATAAACTGATTTTTTACACCTTAATCCATGTTATGTGAAATTCCAATCTTGACAATCTTACTCCCTAATAATGAGAAAATCTTTGTAGGATTTTTTTTTTCATAAAGGAAATCATTATTTTTAAAAACAAGTCAAAATTAACTTCAATTTTTAATCTAATATTTTTATTGTATCTTTTATATATTAATTCTTTTATTTTGTAAATAAAAAATGTAATTAGAATATTAAGGTTAATTCTATTAACAAATAGAAAAGTCTGTCAATGGTTGAATGTCTTTTATTTTATACGGAGGGAGTTTATTACACTTCTAACCTATTTGATAAATCGATAACTACGAAGTCTTGCTCCATCATTTTGCGAAAGGAAGCCTTACTAATGGTCATAGTTCGGTCAAATTAACATCACGTTCACGGTTAATCTTTGACGTTGAATCCTTATTGACAATGAAAAGTCTGCCAATGGCATTTAAGTGCGTGGAATAGTTTTATGGCGCGGAAGTTCAGTTCACTGGATGTGGAGGATGCTAGTTGATGTGGACCGGAATCCTCGTTCAAGTCCGATAAAATTACATCGGTCCCGCCGGTGCTCATACATGCTTCTTCATTACGCTTTGATCGTCAAAGTTGCAGATTCAGCTCCAAAAAGTTAAGAGTCAACTGTATCTGGAATGGCATAGAGACTGCTGTTATGTCATGTGAACAAACTTGTTATTTGACGTTACGACAGCTTCGTCGGGTTCAATGGAGGGCTGTCCTGATACAATCTTACGATGCAAATGCAGCAAATAACCATGAAAAATGTAAACATAGAACCCTTCCCCCCCCCCCCCTTCCTTCAGTGACATATGCCTGTCTTTCCAACAACCACCATTTGGAGCAGATGTTGATGTTTATATATCCATATAGATATAATATATAATAATACAATTATAATAATATATAATTTTCTATTATGTATCACTTTTTTTTTCAAGATTATTTTAGTAGAAATAACGATTAATGATAAATTAGACTATAATCTAAGCATTAAATTAAATAGAAATACAATAGTAAATGATGGATATAATGCATTGAAAATTGATGAAAATTAGGTTATAATATGTAATAAACGACCGAGTGTTTGTTTGGAAAAGTGACAAATTATCTACTTTAAAGTAATAATATTATTAAAGTAATAAGACAAATATATATATAAAGGTATAAATGTTTAAGATTTGTTTTTAATAAGAATATAAATATTTTTAATTTTTTCATATAAATATAACTGTTTAGATTTTGTTTCCATTAATAAATAATATCTTTATAACTTTAACTCTTAGATAATTCTAGTCACCTTTATTTATGCTTTAATAAAACAAAGTCTAAACATTTATAATTTTATTAGAGTAAAGTTTAAATGCTTATATCTTAATTTTTAAAAAATATTTATAGACATTAATGGAAGTAAAGTTTAAACATCTATGCCTCTACAAAAAAAGTTCAAAAACATGGGAACAAATTTAAAGTATTTATACATTTAAATATATTTTTGTGAAAGTAATGATGTTGTTGGAAAATACAACTTATCTAATTTAAAATATATTGATGTATACTAAAAATTTTATAGTGTAATATTTTCATCGGATATGAATTTAAAATAGTTTATCTATTACGTTATTGATTTTATCATATATATTAAATAATTATTAATTATTTATGATTATAACTAATAATATTTTTAATAATAGTTAAAAATTTGATGGTCTTATCTTAATAATAGTAAAATATATTATTATATTTAATAGTAATGATAAGCATAATGATGTTATTTATTATTGTTGTTTATGATTTTTTATTATTTATTTTCACACACACACACACACATCTTATGCTCCTTATTAACATAATTTTTATCACTATTAATTATAATAAAAATAATATTTTGAAAAGATATTACTAATACGTTATATTATTTATCATTATTAAAAATAGTTAATATTCATGCTACATTATCTTATACTAATAAACAATTTTATTCACCATCAATAATAAAATCTTATTTTATAGGTTATTCTTATTAATCATTTATTAAAATAATTATGATTAATATCAGTCTTATTTAATAATTATGTATTTTTACTTATAATTAATATAATTGTGATGAACTATTTATTTAACATTATAATTCATATTATTTGTATAGTTTATTTATTTATCACTATGATTAATATTATTTTTGTCAATTACTAATTATTCAATACACTTAAAATTAATTATATTGATTAAATATTTATCATTATAGTTAACATTTTTTTGTGTTGATTATTTATAATTACAACTAAAATCACTCTCACTAACATATTCTTTACAACCATAATTAATATTTTTTTGGATGATTTAATTATTTCAAATTATTTTTAACAGATATTTCTTTTATAAAATGTTCTCATCAATTAATTCTTTCATAATTATAATAAATACTATTTGTAATAATTATTTAGTTATAATTATTTTTAATATTTTTTTTATAAACTAGCTATTTGTCATTATAGTTAATATTATTTACTTTGATTATTTATTTATTATTGTGATAAATATTTCTTAAGTTATCAATTATAAATTATATTTAATATTATACTCATTAAAAATATTTATAATTATAATAACTATATTACTACTAATTAATTATTTCTAATTATGACTTAAATTATTTTTATTAGTTGTTATTTTATAACTAAAATTAGTATTATCATTATTAACTATTTATATAGCTTTATAATTAATATTATTCATATTGATTATTTATTCACATTTATTATTAATATTATTTTTACTTATGAATAATACATAGCGAGAATAAAATTATTAATTGTAAGTAATTATTTGTAATTTTTAATAACAATATTTATACATATCATTTATTTTATAATTATTATTATCATAATATTATTCTTATCAAATATTGATTAATAGTTAAGAGATAATATAATTATTAATAATTAATTCTTCATAATTTTGATCATTATTATTTTTTATAATTATTTATGCATAAAAATAAATCATATTGTTCTTATAAAATATTTTTTATAATTATAATTAATATATTCTCAGTTATTAATTAATTATAATTATAAATAATACTATTCTTATTATTTATTTATTTAAAATTATGATGAATAATATTTTTGCTAATTATTAATTACATTTTAAATAAAAAAATCATTAATGACAAGGGTGCATAGAGAATATAACTATGAAAGTGATGATGTGTTATTGCTATTAATGTCAATTTGAGTATCTTCTTGATCTTTATTATTTTTAAAATGGGATTATTAGATAATATAAATTCTCTATGCACCTTAGGCATAGAGAATTTTAAAATAAGATGTGAAATAGTATAAATTTTAAAATAAGATGTGAAATTAATAACTTGAATTCTATATGAAATAATAATATAGATAATACTATATTAACTAAATGTACAAACTAACTATTTATGGTATTCAAAATTTAAACCTTGCATAAGATTTTGTAAATTTATTAATGGCTTATAATTAAACCTTAGGCATAGCTATCATCAATTGATTATAAATAAATTTATGCCTTTTTGTATTCAGATAACTAATACTAATAAAAAACTAAATAAATAAAAGTTGGCATAATGGTAGAAGACTGTAAGCCTTCATCCTACTCATCTATCTCTTCCTCCGATCTCCCTCACCTCTCTTCGATATCTTACCTATTGATACTACACACCCTCTCTTTACACACTTAATTTTCATTATACAAAACCCTGTATCCCTTCCTTTTTTATTAAAATTTCCAAAACTACCCTCCACCATTTCTCACACTCACCATCTCCCTTCTCTCTCATCTTCTCCTCTTTAGTTGTTCCTCCTCCTTGCCCAACAAGAACGTCTAAATCATTTATTCATTTATTATGTAAGTAATTTTCTTTCATTTTTTTTTCATTTTTTCATATCTAAATCCATTATTTGAGCTATGTGTGTTTGATTTTTTGAATGAACCGATTGATTGTAATTGAAATATATTTAGGTTGTCGAAAGAAAGTGATTGATTCCGATCTGATTGAAATTTGCAAATTAAATAGGGTAGGAGAACTGGTGAGGAGCGATAAAGGGAGGGAATCTAAAGGACAAGCCACTCGTTGAGCCGTCAAAGCTCTAGGGATGGCTCTCATAGGTGCTCCTCATCTCTAGATGCCAGACTTGTAGCCCTCCCCTAACCCTATGCAGCAACAGCTTGGAGGACTCCTACACCTATGCATCAATGACCAGTCTGCCTCCCCACTTGTACATAGCAATGACCTATAGGGCCTCTTCCTCTTCCTCACCCGAACCCTAAACCCTTAACCCCAAACCCCAAACTCTAAACCTTAACCCCAACCGCATAACCTTAAACCCTTAACATTAAACCCCAAAACCTATCCCCCAAAAAATAACCCTAAATTGCAAGCCCTTAACCATAACCCATAAGCCACATAAACCTTGAACCCTAAACCCTTAACCTTTAACCTCTTAACCCCTAACTCGAACCACCAAACTCTTAACCATAAACTGTAAACGTGACCCTTATAATTTGATTTAGTTTAGTACAACATTTAATTATGATTTAGGATAATATTTATTAATGATGTATTTGTTATAAATGATATATGGAAGATAACAAAGGGAAAGGGCAAAGAGATTAAGTAGAAAACTCCTGTTGGCAGGGTGTTTAAGAGATTTGTGACCATGAGTGCTCGAGCATGAGCTAAGACAGAACACTGTACCTAGACAATGCCACATAGTTTAGATGCCGACTATATGCCATATGAGGTTGACTACAATATCCATGGTCATAGAGTTGATGTTGGCACGAGTACCTCAAGTCAAGCATAGGGATCCTCTTCGTCAACAGCAATGGATGACGATTGGCAGTTGACTAGACCTATAGGTAGTAGTCCAGAGATTCCTAATCTTTTTACTAACTTTAAAGGTCATGTAGTATATGGTATATGAAATTGAGATCAGGTAATTTTTACTATTGTACGTATCAATTAATATATTTTTTTAACAAATTCATGTAATTTTTTGTTTTTTTGATCTGTTTGTAAGAACTAAGTGGGTTGCTAAGGGTGAAATTGAGGGTAAAGGTGCTTGCAAGGATACCTTGGCTCATTACTAAGGATGTCAATGTTTATAATCTCACTGACCGCACAAGGTTAAGAGTTCTTTGTGATAGTTACTTCTGCTTTCATAACTGCCCGCTCATATATACTTTTGTTGAAAGGTGGCATCTGGAGACTAATAGTTTCCATCTTATGTTTGGTGAGATGACTATTTCCTACATGATGTATTTTTTATTATATACCTTAATTGTCATGGGTATGCATGTATTGGCGAGCCATTCATATGCGACAACGATGTTATGAGTCTACTTGTGAATATGTGGGGCGCTTCTGAGACGGTGGTTAGGGGAACATATTTGAAAGGTAACTCGGTCGCATTGGATGCCATTATCAATAAGCTTACAACTGAGCGGGTTTTTGATGATGAATCTTATGCTTGACTCTATTTGTGGTACTTGCATTCCTGCACACTTTTCGTAGACAAGTCCAACAATCATGCCTCATTATCGGTATTGAGATTAGTTACCTATTTGAATAATTTATGCTATCTTTTGACTGGAGATTCTACTTTAGCATATCTATACAAGCAGCTTAAAGTAGCATCAAGAGTTGGGTATAGGCAAATAAGGGGTTGCATGACATTGTTGGAGGTAATAATTTATAGTTAATTGTTAATTATAAAATCTTTTCCCTTTTTATGTGTATGATTTATATATTATCTCTTTCATTGTTGTGAATATGCACAAGCATGGATATATAAGTATTTTAGTTTTTCCATCGGTCTTATTCCCATACAATTCTCAACTCAAAAGATGCTTCAGCGATGACATGGGAGATTTCCCATCAAACTTGTCCTCCTAAGTCAAAATATGACCTTGTTTGGTACAAGAAGTGTCTCGGTATAGTTGGTGCAGAGCAGGTGGTTGACTACCTTTTCTATTGGTCGTAAATTATCATCAATTCTTGTTAATATTATTTTTCATGTGTTTTTCGGTTGAATTTTTATCCTTCAATACTGATATGGTATCGATGAAAGAGGTGATACCGTATCAAAGTGGCATAGTCTATGTTGATATTATGGAGCCGTACATGCTCAATCGCTTTGCGTGGTAATTTGGCTACACCTACCTCATCTCGATGTCTCCTATTAGAACACATATTGGATTCTATCTAGTGAAAAGGTCTAGAATTATAAGATGGATTACTCTAGTTGCAGATTGTTATGGAACAGTTGGCTAGATCATACATTGGACTTCAGTCGCCAAGCCAACTGGTGTGTGCATCAACATGATGCTTCCGAGTCATACCTTACGTGGTTTTAGTCTCGATCCCAACCAAGCGTCCATCATCTAGGATATGAGGAACAATGTATTTGAATATCTCATCCATGATATTAGAATAATGCTCTAGACGGCCAGGAGAATTGGAATGGTCGAACATCATTTCTACATGAGATATAATGTTAGAATTGGAATGTTAGAATCTTAGATATAATACTTTGTTGAATTTAAATGATTGTGTTATATTTGTACCTTTGATATAATATTAGAAGCAAAGGGACATGTGGTTACTGGAATGGTTGAATTATTGAATTGAAATATTTCTTAAGCCGGTATGACAAAATTAAAAGTTTTTTGGAATATATACACTGCCATCTCTAGGATAGGTTGATGATCTCGTTTGTACCCAAATATCTCATGTGCACATGGTATACCATGTTTCAAACTAAAGTAACACCCATACCCTAAAAGATCAGAACTAACCAAATCAGATCTCTTATTATCCTCCTCAATTAGGTCTAGTGCTCTTCGACATACAACAGATGTGATCTCCTTGAACAACATGTTATGTGTAGAGTAATGAGGAATAATGACCTAAGAGTTCTCCAAATATTTATTCAAATCATTGACTTAGAGTCTAATCAATGTGTCGACCTTCAGCCATAATGTGTTGAAACTCATGTGAGATGATGCTATATATTTCTTCAGCCTCAAATGCTCACTTTGAACCCTATAATTAATATTTTAAAATATAAGTATTGGTTATTTAATTGAAAGTTAAATGGAAAAAAAGAGAATATATTCACTAATAGAATTATACCTATTGGTCTTATAAGTGTCAAAGTAAGGCTCTTGGTCAACCAACACTAAAACAAACCTCTCCTTATAATGATTCAACTAAGTCTCATAGACATATTGTATCAAATGAGGACATCCGCCCCATCTGTCATGCATCAATAAAATATCATTCTTACATGTCTGCAATGTGGTTGCCTTTATAATATTCATCCATTAGATCATGAAATGTTTTCCAGATGCTGCAGTTCTTAATTTTTTTTTTGTAGCATGTGAGATAACATTCTTACCAATATATCATCTTCATAAGATGGGGCTGCATTAAGAAAGACCTTAGGCACTATTTCTATCACATCTAGTTCTCTATTAGTGATGACAACATTTGGTTCATGGGGCTCCATAATCCTCTTCACCTTATCAAGAATCCATTCATAATTATGTTCATTTTCACTTCCTATGAAAGCCAAAGTAACGGTAAAATTCTTACCACTAGACACAAAACTAATAACTTCTAAGAAAGGAAGGTTGTACCTATTGGTCTTGTATGTGCAATCCAAGAAAATAAGATATGGGAATGCATGTAATAGATCAAAAGAATTAGAATGTGCAAATATAATATCATTAACCATATTAGATTCTGGATATCAATGATACCAATATTAATAGTCGTTGGTTTCCATCAAATGCAATAGCTGCTACATAACTATATGAGTTTTACACCCCTAAACTTGTATTTCACATTGTATATTGTCTTAAGTGTTTTAGAAATATGACCATTAGCCCATTGTAATTTATCGATGACCTCCATCAGTTTGATATTTATCACGATTAGTTTCTCTACTAGCCTTCGTTCTTCTAGCAATAATCGTTGCCCAAACAAATGCCCTTGTTTGAACTTTCCCAAACTATAGTTTTGGATGCCACTTTCAACCTCCAATTTCCAACCACCGTAAGGAATTTTCCTTCCATGTATTCTAAATTTACAATCATATTTTTTTGACTCAGAAGATCAAGCACTTTCTAGATTTACTGAAAGTTTTTTTTCTGTATTTACCACCTCTCTAACAACAAAGCCAAACTTTACCTGGTTTTGATCATTCTATAGTGAAAATCATATTATGTGGCCTTCTAGTGCCATTAATATGCTTACTTAGGGACTCATGATTACTAAAAATACAATTTGTATAGAATAATCCTATTCAATTAGTATCAATTGGGTCATGAGTTTGAAATTAACAAGAATAAACATTAAATTATTAAATATAACTAAAGAAAATTAAATGTCAGAAGGGCAATGCCTAGTGGATCACCTATTACCGGGCCTGGGCTCCAAGTGGCTCCCTCATTACTGAGCCTAGGCTCTAAGTGGATAGCCTATTCCTCCTTCCTCACTCAGGGTGGTTCCCCTATAGCTTTCAAAATTAGAAAAAAATTTCCATGATTTAGTCAATTTCGTCTTCCCTCAAGTAGTATTCCGAATCCCCCTTGAAGGGGGGATGTTAAAGGCACACCTACATTACTAAGATTTTGAACCAAGTTAGTGACCATTGAATGAGTGAAATTAATTGAGAGAAGAGGGAGAGGAGGGTGAATGGCTAGTGGTGTGAAATGAAGGGGTAATATGGTTTGAATGAAAAAAAAAAGACTTTTGAGGCTGTGAACTTAGTAATGTAGATGTGCATTTAACATCCCTCAGTATACAATAAGAATTCCATATCTAAAAGCACACACACACACAAACAAATAGTATGCATGTTCACAATATAAAATCACATACCAACAAGTGAACATTAATTACACAAAAAAATTACATGCTCATTATTAATATAATTATAACTAAATAATATTCCACTTAAAGCCAAACATTTATCCATGTACACACACACACACAAACATGCATCAAATATCATATACATGCATTTCAATATATTAATAAAAATAACTATTTTAACAAAAACTAAAGTATATTATTACACCAGAAATCTTAAAGCAAAATCTGGTAAGAAGGTGATTATAAGCAGAAATACCTTATTATGGTGAGGTTCAAGCAAATAGCCCCGATAAAAACTACAAAAAAAGGTTTCAAATCAGTAAAACTAAAGGAAGAAAAATAATAACAATGAAAAATAACTTGAGAATGGTGAAGGAAAGGACATCAAAAAAGGTAACAACATTATTGGTGCAAAATTCACCTTTAACAGAATAAAAAAAAATAATAAAATTCACCTTTATAGCTAGACATATGTAAAACTATGATCCTAATCATCACTAGAAATTAATCACAGCAAAATCCATATTTTTATTTTGGTGGGTACTTCCTACTATTTTTACAGCTATGAATTTGTTGTGACTATAACACTGTAGCAATTTCAAGTTCTCTTCACCTTGTTGGAGTCGCTAATTTATTTATAGCTATGTTTTTTCATCGCTGATGTATTTTTGTAACAACAATGTATGGTTGCTGCTGTAATTTTTTCCTTTATAGTACTTCTCAAGATTTAAATTTATTTAAATTTAAAATTTAATTAGAAAATCACCTTAGTACCTTTTAAATAATTGGATTAGGGTTTGGCTTGATAAGTGCTTGAGATTGTATTGAAATAATCTTGATATCCGACCCTTGTTAGGATATGTATGATTATAATCATATGTTGAGTTGTGGAATTATGATTGCCTTGAATGTTTTTTTTTTTGCATATGGTTATATATTTTATACATGATTCTTGCTTTCGTTTGATTAATTGCCATGTAAGTATGGCATCTCTTTTTTTTTCAATTTATAGGAGGTTCATAAAGGCAACCATAAAGGTGTTATAATATTGAGAAAGGGGGAGGAGGATTCTAACCTAAGATCTTTGGTACCCAATAGTTCATCTTTACTACTAGACCAAACCTCATCTTGTAGCATGTTACCATTTTAAAAATGTTGTGATTTACTTAGTATGATGAATTTGCAGTGATACTATCACTTTTTAAATGATTACATGCACAAAATGTAATGGTTGAAACACTTTGAGGAGTGGTATCTTGAGTGATCACCAGTGTTTTGGCTCGTGGGACTAAGAGTTAGAATAAACTAGTGTCACATATGTAGGGTATTGTTTTATTGTTAGTTTTTCTTTAAACTCTTATACATCTTGTTATATTACTGTTTAGTGCCTTTTATATGGATATTATATTATCCATAACTCTTTATTCATATTATTATCTCTTCTTTCCATTATTATTCATTTTTTGTTGAATTATTTTAGCCTTATCAATTATCATAAGGACAGTAGTGGGGTCCAAACTTATATTGAGTGTCGTAGTAACATTCACTATTTTATGAATACGCTTATGCTAAAATGATATATTTAAGTTGTAAAAATGGAAGTGTTGCACAAAACTTTCATATAAGTGTTTTAGGCTTACACTTAGCCTTTAGGGTTGATTCACATATCACCCAAATCATTAAAACCATTGATTCCAAGATATCTTATAAGATCACTGGATCACTCAAAATCTCTAAAAAAGCTAAATCAATGGCCAATGTCCATGAGGAATACCTATTAACATGTAATAATAAAACACATATTACGATGTAAGAGTTTCCACAAAAAGCCAAAGGTCAAAATTAGGTCAACAAGTCCCAAGAGTCTAACCTAACTTGTTATTCATGTATTTAGTACTCAAATGACCCAAATTCCCCTTTCACAATCCAAAACTCCAATCACAAGTTTAGGTAAATAAAGATAACATAAAACACCCAAAACTATTTTTATGCCATTAAGACCAACATCCATGAAAATATGAAATATAATAGACTTAACTACATCAAAATAAGGTCACACTCCAATTCCAAATTTTTTTTACTATTTATAAAAATAGTATTTACTATCAATAAATAACTTATTATTTTATATCAAGACATTTAAATCTAAAAACTAAAAATATATTATTACTGAAAATTACTATTCACTAGAATTTACTATTCATACTCTATTATAATTCCTAAGGTTAAAGTTTATGGTCAATGGTCAACCATTAACCTTTAATCATATGCTTATAAAGCATTAAGGATTATCAATTGTAGTCCTTAAATTGTGTTTAAGCAAGATTACTTCTTCTTCACCCTTCTTATTGTAATTAGTGGTAATTAGGCCATTTCACTCAAGAATAGAGTGAATATATTCAAGAATATGAAGAACATTCATGGAAAAAAGCATAAACTTGCTAAATTTTCAACCTTAAAGTAAATATGTAAACTAAGGTTAAATTAAGTTATGTTATATACCAAAGTCTATCTAAAAATTCTAATAAATCACAATGTGGTATTATGGTATATAAAAACACAAAAGATCATAAACTAAGGTCTAGAGGCCAAAATCCATCAAGAGCACCAAACATGCCATAACTTTAATCTTTATCTACTTAGAGTATAATTGTATTTGCCTAGAATCCTAAGCTTCAAACCAAAGGAAATGAAAATCCAGAAGCTTGAGGTAGAAGATGATTTCTCTAACATTTTGAAAGATTAATCTACCTTTTCTTAATTAAAAGCTGACATGTATTTAGGACTTGCTGACTAGTTTGTTAGTTTCTATGTTATGTTTATTTCCTAGTAAGTAGGGATTTATAAGTAACTTTTCTTTTCTACACTTTACCATGTTTCAATTGGTGTAGAAAATGGTTGAAACTCTATTATATAAGGCTATATAATAGTTGAAACTGGCTCTCAATTATATGGGTGTTGGTCTCCAAAATTTGTTAAAATCATTCAGTCTTTTGAATCTTAACATTCTGTTATCAAATCCATTGTTGGGCTTGAAGAAAAAAAAGTGAAAAAGAAAGATGACAACAAAAGGAAGTTTTATGCGACCAGCTATTCCTCATTTTGATGGTCATTATGATCATTAGAGCATGCTAATGGAGAACTTCTTGAGGTCTAAGGAATACTAGAGTTTGGTGGAAATTGGCTATGATGAACAAGAAAGTGGAGTAGCAATGACAGATGCACAGCAGAAGAAATATGATGAGATAAAGTTGAAAGATTTAAAAGTAAAAAATTACCTATTCCAGGCTATAGATTGCACCATCCTGGAGACTATCCTACAGAAGGATACTTCCAAACAGATCTAGAATTCTATGAAGAAGAAGTACGAGGGTAACGAAGGGGTGAAGCGATCCATTCTTCAAGCTCTTCACAAAGAGTTTGAAACTCTTAATATGAAGTCTGGAGAAGGTGTCAATGATTATTTTTCTATAGTTATGTCTGTTGCAAATAAGATGAGGGTAAATGGAGAATTGATGAAAGATGTCACAATAGTAGAGAAAATATTATAATCTTTGAGCAACAAATTCAACTACATTTTCTGCTCTATTGAAGAGTTGAAAGACATTGATAATCTATCAATTGATGAACTATAGAGTTTGTTAATTGTTCATGAGCAGAAGTTCAATATGGGGAATGGAGAAAAGCAAGCATTGAAAGTGACTTATGATGATAGAGGAGGAGGCAGAGGTTGTGGTCATGGATTTACTAGAGGAAGAGGAGGAGGTAGAGGGCATTAATCCTTTAACAAGTCTTTGGTGGAATGCTATAAGTGTCATAAGCTCGGACACTTCTAGTATAAGTGTCCAAGCTTAGATAAAGAATCAATTTATTCCAAGCTTGAAAAGGAAGAGGAACTATTGTTGATGTCCTGTGGTGAGATGAACGAAGCGAACAGAGAAGATGTGCGGTTTTTAGACTCGAGATGCAGTAATCATATGTATGGAAATAAACTTCTTTTCCACAACTTGGATGAGAGTTACATGCAGATGGTGAAGCTAGGGAATAACTCAAAGATGGTAGTAATGGGAAAAGGAGATATACGATTGAATGTGAATGGAGTCAATCATATGGTGACTAAGGTATTCTTTGCACCCGAGTTGAATAATAATTTGCTAAGTATTGGGCAGTTGCAAGAAAAAGACTTGGCAATTCTTTTTCAGCATGGCTTGTGTAGGATTTATCACTCTGAGAGAGGTTTGATTATTCAAACCACGATGTCTACCAACAGAATGTTTATCTTGTTAGTAGTGTCACAACCAAGTAATACTTGTCTTCACACAATGACACAAGATTTGTTATACCTTTGGCACTATAGATATGGGCATTTGAGTCACAAAGGGCTGAGAGCTCTTCACATCAAAAGAATGGTGCTTGGAATACCACAACTAAAGGCTCCAACCACTATTTGTACTGACTGCATGATTGGGAAGTCGCACCGGGACCTAATTCCAAAGAAGAGTACTTGGAGAGCAACTTAAAATCTTTAATTGATCCATGTTGACATATGTGACCCTATCTCTCCTACTTCAAATAGCAAGAAAAGTTACCTAATTTGCTTCATTGATGATTTTAGTAAGAAGGCATGGGTTTATTTCTTAATTGAAAAATCTACAGCATCAGCTACCTTCAAATACTTTAAAAGCTATGTTGAGAAGGAAGTAGGAACTTATATCAAGTGCTTATGCATTGATCGTGGAGATGAATTCACTTCACAAGCTTTTAATGAGTTCTATAAAGAGAATGAAATTAAGAGGCAATTGACAGCAATATATACTCCATAACAAAATGAAGTTGCAGAGAGAAAGAATAGGACCATTATGAACTTGGTCTGAAGTATGCTATTAGAAAAGGAAATGCCGAAGGTATTTCGATAAAAAGTAGTGAATTGGGAAATATATATTTTGAACCGAATTCCTACCATGGCAGTAAAAAATATAACTCTAGAGGAGGCTTGGAGTGGCATAAAACCTTTAGTTGAACAATTTCAAGTGTTTGGATACATTACACATGTTCAGGTACTAGATGTGAAAAGAACTAAGTTGGATGATAAGAGTATTTCTTGTGTGTTGCTGGGTGTTAGTGAGGAGTCTAAAGCCTATAGACTTTATGATCCAATAACCAAGAAGATCATTACTAGTAGATATGTAGTCTTTGAAGAAGGTATGTCTTGGGATTAGGATAAAAGCTATGAACAATAGGTGGTGGGTGTATTGGAATGGGGAGAAAATGAAGAAGATGAGGTTGCAGATGATGAAAGTGAAATTGATAATGAAGATGATGGCATTGCATAAGAAATTGAGAATGTTGACCCGCATGCAAATAGTAAAAAAAGGGTCCGAACACAACTTGTTTGGATGAAAGATTACAAAATAGGGGAGGGCTTATCCGAAGAAGAAGATGGAGCTAATCTGACCTATTCTGCATCTACTGCTGATGATCCATTCTATTTTGAAGAGGTTGTGAAGAATCCAAAGTGGAGGGCTGCCATAGACTTGGAGATAGAGGCAACAGAAAAGAATGGAACTTGGGTGCTAACTGATCTACCTATAGGGGCAAAGAAGATAGGAGTGAAATGGGTTTATAAACAAAGCTAAATGAGAATGGATAGTTTGATAAATACAAGGCCACAACATGGGATTGATTACAAAGAAGTTTTTGCGCTAGTAGCAAGGATGGACACAATTTAGATGATTGTTGCACTAGCACCTCAAAATAGCTGGACAGTTTTCCAACTTGATGTAAAATTAGTGTTTTTTGCATGGAGAATTAATTTAGGAGGTGTACGTTGAACAACCAAGAGGCTATGAGCTGCAAGATTTTCCTGACAAAGTTTATAAGTTGAAGAAAGCTTTATATGGACTCAAATAAGCTCCACGAGCTTAGTTTAGTCGTATAGAAGCCCATTTTCTAAATGAAGGCTTCGAGATGTGTCACAATGAGCATACACTCTTCATCAAAACAAGCAAAGGATGTAATATTGTTAGCTTTTATGCTGACGATTTATTATTTACTAGAAATGATGATGCTATGTTCAATGAGTTTAAGAATTCAATGGCGCATGAGTTCGATATGACTGATTTAGGAAGGATGAGGTACTTCCTTGGAATTGAATTTTTGCAAAGTGCTGATGGAATTTAAATTAGTCAAAAGAAGTATGTCTTGAATGTGTTGAAAAGATTTGGGATGGAGGAGTGTAATCTTGCTCAAAATCTGATGGTTTCGGGTTTTAAAATTTCAAAGGATGCCGATGGGGTGAAGATTGACACCACATTCTTCATGCAAGTTATAGGGAGTCTTATGTATCTCATAGCAACTAGGTCTGACCTAATGTTTGTGGTTAGTTTGATTAGTAGATATGTAGAGCAACTAACAGAACTTCATTTGTAAGCTGCCAAAAGAGTGTTACGGTACTTGAAAGGCATAACAAATCTTGGGATTTTCTACAAGAAGGGAGGGGAAAATGAAGAATTGATCGCTTTCACTGATAGTGAATATACTAGTGATTTAGACAATAGAAAAAGTACTTCGGGGTATGTCTTCATGCTGCGTTCTAGTGTAGTGGCATGGTCTTCTAAAAATCAGCCTACTGTCACACTATCAAATACTGAAGCAAAGTTCATAGCTACTGCATTCTGTGTATGCCAAGTTGTGTGGATGAAGAGAATTTTGGAAAATCTCAGTCAAGTATGAAGGGATTGTATTACTATCTTTTATGATACTAATTCTGTAATTAAGTTGTCAAAGAATCTAGTCATGCATGGCCGGAGCAAACACATAGATGTGCGATTTTATTTCTTGCATGATCTTACTAAGGATGGTGTTGTAGAGTTGACTCACTGTGGTACGCAATATCAAGTTGCTGATGTGATAACTAAACCATTGAAGCTGGACTTGTTTCTAAAGTTGAGGAAGCTGCTAGGCCTCCGAGAAGTTCCAGGTGTAGACTAATTGTTGCATGTGAATAGTTTAAGGGAGGGAATGACACGTATTTGGGACTTGCTAACTAGTTTGTTAGTTTCTATATTTTTTTATTTCCTAGTGAGTAGGGAGTTATTAGTGACTTTAATTTTTTGCATTTTATCACATTTTAGTTAATGCAGAATGTAGCCAAAACTCTGTTATATAAGGCTATATAATAGTTGAAACCAGCTCTCAATTATATGGGTGTCAGTCTCCAAAATTTGCTAAAATCATTCAATCCTTTGAATCTTATCAAAAGCACAGGTGACTTAATCTTTAGTTCTCGGGAAAATATAGGAATATAATGGAGATTGATGATGTTTGTGGTGGTGTATAAGGAGGAGCAAGGAGGAGGGAGGCGACAATGAGTTTGGTAGCCCAAGGGGGTTCCCAAGCTTGAAGATGAAGTATAAAGTGGACGGGATCAACAATATAGGAAAATTGATATTTATGGTTGCTTAATTAAAGTGTAATGGACTTAATGAACATAATAATTAATTTTGTGAGGTGGAGAGGCTGGTGCCAGCTCCCATGGCTTATTAACCTTTGATCTTGCTTAATTAAGCACAAATAAAAGGGTTTCATGAGATCGCATAACTATTAAAATAGTAATAGATGTTAAAACTAGAGTTTTGTTAAAAAATTATGTCTAAAACATATAAAATATAAAATTTATAAAAATAATAAAGTAGTACTTTTAATTTATTTATAGTTTAATAATGCTAAAATATAGTAATTTTTAAGGTTTCTTAAATTTCAAATAATTAAAATGGTTGTTTCGTGGCTAAAAAATACGGTAATAATTTAATGAAACATAAATAATATTTTTCATAGATCTTTGATTAAAATTTTAATTTTTTTTAAGGAATTCAAAAATGAGCGAATCCAAATGACCCGTAAGAAATCCGATTATTAAAAGTGGGTTCCTACGTGAATAAATTTAGCATAATTTTGCTATTATTAAAAAGTTTAATGTACCTCTATTAAAAGATCTAATTGGTTGTATCACAAGTATTTAGCATGATTGTGCTATTATTAAAAAAAATTGTTTATTTCCAAATTATATATGTATATATTCCATAACAAAAGTAATGTTATATTCTATTATATCAAATATAGTAGTAGAAAAATGTTTTTTTTGTAGCTTTTCTACTTCAAAAAATATTATTATCCAAATAAATCATGGTTACACAAAAAAAAATTGTAATCCAAAAATTCAATCTAGTATTTGAAAATTCGATTCTACATTTAATATATTTGATCTGATTTTTTTAAAAAGATATCCAATCTATAGGATATCTAGTATTTGACTAAATTATTTGATCAAAAAAAATATCTGATATTTTATTAATTATCTCAATAATATATTATAATGTTATAATTTTATAGTAATAATTAAAAAATATTAATTACAATATTGTAATATTCTTTTTAGATAAAATAAAATACTCATATGATTACATATTTGAATATTAATGGATCTACACTCTTTACTTTAAAAAATTTCTTGTAAAATTTCCTAAAATAATATTCATATATGAATATTGAATTTATAAAATATTCAGTCTATATCTAATTTTAAATATCAAAAAATTTATATATTCAGTTTAAAGGACCCACAACGGATATCCGATGGTTATAAACAATTACGACTCCAGTAAAAGGTGCAAATGTGAAGCAATTTTAAATTAAATATTTATATCGTAAGTGTGCAATGTATACAGGCAGGGAATGGGTAGATATGACGAATAACGAGGAGTCTCCTCAATATATTGCAACAAATTTATATAATTATTCTAAGAGCAAATGTCACTCCAAGGTAACGCCATTCGGTGATACCACACAAGTTGTAATTCTTTACAGTTTTGATTAGCTTTTAAATTATTATCGTACAAAAATATGTCAACACGCATTCGGCAATTAAAACCCGTGCGTCAATTTCTTTCCGTGTTAGCATAACCAATTCCGATGAAAACCATCAACTTTCAGCTTGATCTGTTTCTTAGAAGAGATGATGAAGGCTTCTCCGTGTTCATCCCTGGAAAAGAGGATGGAATGCCAACAGTTTGGAATGATAAAGCTGAGGAAGGATATGGGCCCGAATTTGCAGTAGCTGAATGAGCACGGCTACTGGTTCTAGTGCTGCTAACATTAGCAATGCTAGCTCCAATCTCAGCCATCAAATCATCAGTCGCAGCTGCCCTAGGAGAGGGTGGTTTCTTAACGTCGATTATCCCTTCGAGCATCTGCACTACTTTCCCCATCATTGGCCTCATAGAGGGTTGCTCTTGGATACACCAAAAACTAACTTGAATCACTCTCATCACTTGCTCCATATCCACCATAAAATTAGCCAGCCTCTTATCAAGTATTTTATTCACATTACCTTTCTCAAACTCTTCGTAAGCCCATACATAAAACATCTTCTTATTAGTCTCATCCGAGACTTCGAAGTTTCTTCTCCCACTAACAATCTCTAACAACACCATGCCATAACTGTAGACATCAGATTTAGATGTTATAGGAAGATTTGCAAGCCATTCTGGTGCCAGATATCCTCTCGTTCCTCTCAAGTGGCTTATATTTTGATGCCTATGGCACTCTTTCCGGCTCAAAAGCTTTGCTAGGCCAAAATCAGAAACTTTGGCATCGTAGTTCTCATCCAAAAGAACGTTTTCTGGCTTGATATCGCAATGCACGATGCAGTCTCGACACTCCTCGTGAAGGTAGGTTATCCCCCTCGCAGCTCCGACAGCAATCTTGTACCGTTGCTCCCACAGCAGCAGCAAATTGTTGGATTCTCCATCTTGTTCTGTGAACAAGAAGTTATCCAGTGAACGGTTCCTCAGAAATTCATACACAAGAACCCTGTGACGTCCCTCGGAACAAAAACCAATCAGCTTGACCAAATTCAAGTGGTGAGTGCTACTTATGGTAGCTACCTCCATCCTAAATTGTTTCTCTCCTTGCTCAATCCGTTCAAGCTTCTTAACTGCAACAACGATTTGGTTTGTCAGAACCCCTTTGTAAACTGCCCCAAATCCACCAACTCCAAGCTTCTCGTTGAACCCTCTCGTAGCATGATGAAGGTCCTTATATGTGAACTGCACTGGAGCACCTGAAGCGTACTCGAGCAAAGCATATTGAGCTGAAACTCCCCCAAACGTAGAATTGTTCCTACAACACCACCAGCACAAACCGCCTGCCAATAGGACCAAGGCCAAAACTATGGTTAGGCCAATAAGAATGCCAATAAGCCAGGTCCCCAACTTCCTATTGCGTCTGTCCAGTGCAGTAGGTGGGTTAGGCATTGCCGGTTTACAGACCTTAACAAAAGAAGTGCCGGGTATGGCGGGAGACTGATATCCACTGATGAAATCAGAAATTTTGATGGTACACTGCCCACTTACGTCAACTAAAACACTGGAAGCACTACAAAAAGGATCCTGAAGACAATTTGATTGGCAAGCTGAAATGCCTTCATTGTAAATATCAGTTTCATTTTCAGGGTAATATGTCCAGAAGAGTGTGTGATCCATCTGCAACATAATTTCGTTCCCAGGACAATCCTCAAGCGCTATCTTCCTCCTACACCCTTTTCGACTATCATTGGCATCAATGAGCTCGAAATTCTGAGACGGGCATAAACAGATCGGACTAGTAGCATTGTAGCTACAAATTCCACTGTTCCCACAGTACCCAAAGACCTCACACTGATCACTGACCGCAGCCCATCTCGCAATGACAGAGCTACCATTGCCCTTAACGAAGCTGTAAATCCTCAAATTCCCATCACTATCTAGCTTCAATAGCCTAAATATATCATTCCCGTCACCAAAATCACTACTATGAACCATGGACTGAGATCCATTTAGCATCAAGTCTGACAATGACAAAACCCCATTAGTATCAAGCGATAAACTAGGTTCAGTCAAATTCAGACTAACGGAAGAATTCAACCCATAATTCCAAAACATTATACTATCATTCCA
The DNA here is from genome assembly GCA_039764185.1 of Tamarix austromongolica. Lineage (NCBI taxonomy): Eukaryota > Viridiplantae > Streptophyta > Magnoliopsida > Caryophyllales > Tamaricaceae > Tamarix > Tamarix austromongolica. Next base: position 24,191,960 of record CM077819.1, read on the forward strand.
CAACAATTTCAAATCCCCATGTCCATCCAAGAGAAATGAATAAACCCCAGAATGTAAACTTTGACCGGCCGTAAAATTTTGGGATGGGACAAGAGTATCCGTGGGGCACTCAAAAGAAGTCCACAATGAAATGGACCCATTTTTTAGGATAAAATTACCGGAATCGTCGAGGGTAGCGTGAGAGATCCCGAGATTACTGGTGTTAGATTCCCAGAGGATAGAGTCAGAGCCGTTGAGGAGGCGGAGGTCACCGTCAGGGAGGAAATGGAAAGAGGCGGTAGACGAGAGGACGATGGGGGAGTAACCGTCGGTACTGGTGGGTTGCCAGATGGGGATTGTGTCGTCATATGTGATGGCCAGCGTGTAAGTGTTGGTGGTGCTGGGCAGGAAGCGTAAGGAGAAAGTGTTGCCGGGGGATGACCATGTTTGTTCTGGCTTTGAAGCGTAAAGAGACGAGCCCGGAAATATGTCTGCAGAAGTGCCGGCAACAAAGGAAGTGAAAAGGCAGATAAATACGATCATAATGGAGGCAAAGTTTGTAATCGATGTAACCTTTTTACTCCTTCCCACCATTTCTCCCTCCACTCTTCCGTCTTAGTGACTGGTGGCGGACCAGATGACATAATCGAAGGAGGAAACAAGGATTGATATATAAGATGAATAGAAGATGATAGTTTGAAACAATCCGACAAACATGCCATTGTCAAAAGAACGGGGACTGTGCGAGATATTTCAAAATGAGCTACTTTTCTTCAGTACCCCCCTTCTTTGAATAGATTCATTCGAAAGATGAAATTTAATGAAGTAAAAGCGTAAAACCACTGGAAAGAGAAGACCACAATTTATACAGTGAAGACCATGACGTGGTCCAAGTCCTTTTCTTTTCCTTTTATCTTTTAGTAATTTATTTTTAGTTTCGAATACACACACAAATTTTTTTCTTAAATTACTCTTCAAATAGAAATATATATTAATATACTTTCAATGAAAAACATATGATTAAATATCACTACCAGAATAATGAAAGATTAATTTTAGTATTGTCATCATAATGATGATGGAATTTAAGTAAAATTGTTGTGGAAGATATACATAACAACTTGAAAAGATGAGTAAAATAAGGTGAAAGGTATCAACAATAATATTAAAAGATTTCTAATGTAAAAGACATATATAATAGTGGTAACAATTGTGAGAATATTATTCAAGTTTAGTAGTTAATTTTAGTAGAATAATAATGAATGATATGTATACTAATAATAAAATATAAGTATAATAATTGTAAAAGATCATAAGAACAATATTCAAATTTAGTAGTAAATTTTATGATGAAATATCAACATAATAATAGTGAAAGATCATTAGAGATGGGGTAAAAACTTAGGCTCTTTACTAATCTTTTACCATTGTCATAATGATCTTTTATCCTAAGTAGACTTAAGGGTGAAAGATTAACATGATAATAATAAAAGTTTAGCAAAACTATTATAATAAATTATTAGAATTGAGATGAAGGAACAACATAATAATGGTAGATGGTTAGTAGACTTTGTATAAAATATTAGTAGAATTGGAGTGAAAGATTAACACGATAGATCATCTAATATATGTACAGTAATTGTGAAAGATATATAAAAAAATTATTTTTTAGGTCAAAAGTATAACAATATAGGTGTATATTTATGAATAAAAATCTCAAAAAATATTATGATATTTTTCCTTTAACATTCCTAATTGAAATATTTTTATTTAAAAACTACAAAATTAAGGATATATCAATCACACAGTGTAACCGGTTGCATGGTAAATGAATTAAGAAAATTCATCTACAAAAAAAATGTAACTATCACTGCTTGCTTAACACAAGTAGTATCAGTCAAAGTTGTTAGAATTGAGATAATACCTAGAATCAAAATGGGTCATCAAAATCTAATTGTAGAATCACAAGATTATGATCTCAATATGCTTCTATTACAAAATTTCATATTTAAAGTTTAAAAAATAGTAAAATACTCATTCTTAATCCTTTTAGGTCATTAAATAAGTTGTAGTAACTAAAACTCAACATAAATAGTCAAATTATATGAGTAAAAAAAATTCAACATATGGACTATGTACATATATACTAATGAAATATGTTAACAACACAAAAAAGAAAAAAAGATAATTATAAACTAAATAAATATTAAAAATAAATGACATCACTAAATTTAATATATTTATTTTACTTTTCATATAGAATTTGGAATCTTTTATAAGTATTTTTTTCTTTCAACAACTGACTTCGTTTTCATATTAATATCTTGTGATGCAGAAGCAAATGGTCAAGACTTATCATTTATTGTGTTGGAACCTATTATCCTCTATTTAGAGAGGATCCCTTACAAATTAGTAGACAAACGAATGACTACATTACTAGTTATAGATGAAACTTGCAAAACAAGTCACCAGAGAGACGTGTGTATGGCATGTATGGAAGGCATGAATATATTGCATGAAAGGAATGAATGTGGCATTTACATGAGGAGACTATAGTCGACACTTTGGATGTGTAATATTAATTATTATCACATTAATATTAGCTAAAAGGATAAGGAAGTTGAATTAATCAAAAAGTAGCTTAATTCTATCTTTTAGAGTTTATCTTATTCTATCTTATGAGTTGTGTTTGGAGTAGGGAGCAAGCCACAACTTTAGGAATCAATTTCTATCAGATTTTTAGGAGAATTATCTTGAGATATTAGGGAGGTGTGATGGTTATAAAAACCATAGAACACACAACACAAAAAGAGAGATGAAAATTGATGAAAGTTATAAGTTTGTGCTTACTTGAATTCTTTGTGAACTCATTTAATTTTAATCAATTTTATGTGAGTGATTATTATTGAAATCCTTAATATCTTTGTCTATGTGAAATAGAGATTAAGATCTATCCTTCAAACCCTCTACAAAACTCACACCATCCCAACCCAAATCGCTACATTCAATTGCGATCATAATCTTCAATACTCATATTCAACCTAATTTTTTTGCTTGATTTTATCTATTTCCAAACTTAAGATAGTAATATTATTATTATCAAATGATCATCCTTAACATATTAAATTCAAATTCTTATAATCAAATTACCATATTTATAATCATTCATCATCATAATATTCATATCAATACTAAACCCTAACCCTAGCCCACAAACCAAACCTTCCTAAAGCCTTCATAATTCAAGCATCATCATCATTAAATCATATTTGTCGAATCATCATCATCATCATCATCATATCTTTATCATCTTCAAACCATCATAACCCTCAAATAACCCTAGCTGAACCATAAAACCACCCAAACCATAAATCCATACTCCTACACACATCTTCTTGTTCATGGATCCTTAGCATTAGTAGGTATTCAATATATAGTATGAGAAATTTATGATGTGCAACTTATTGCATGGTCTAGTATCATGCAGCCTATTGCTATAGTACCTATTTATTATTTTTTCTAATTATTTTATTAACTTTGGTTCATTAAAAAAATATACCATAATATTCCTAAAATTTTGCTTCATAAATAGAGATCTATATTAACATAATTTTGATAAAAAAAATTAGCAAAAAATTAATACAATAATTGTGAAAGATTAGTTTTAAGTAGAAGAATGAAGGAAAAATATTTCACTAGTAAAAGATTAGTATATTAGTGACCAAATATTAGTTTTAAGTAGAAAAACCGAAAAATATCAACTTGTTGGTGAAAAATTAGCACATTAGTGATGAAATATTAGTATATTGGTGGTGAAATATCAATACATTAGTGGTGAAAGATTAGTTTTAAGTAAAAGAATAGGAAAATATCAACTTGCAGGTGAAAATCAACACATTAGTGTTGAAAGATTGATATATTAGTAGTGAAAAATCAATACATTAGTGGTAAAAAATAATACATTGGTGGTGAAAGGTTATTACATTAGTGTTAAGAGATCATTTTTAAGTAGAATAATGGTAAAAGATCAAGTCATTAGTTAAAACTCACTTAGTGATTTTAGAATATTAGTTTACTAATGGTGAAAGACTATTAAATGTATGAAGAAATACACACACACACCCATAAATATATGTAGTTGTAGTGAAAGTTGAGTACATTAGTGGTGAAAGATAACTTTTAGGTAGAATTATGATGAAATATCAATTCGCTAGTGAAAAATTAGTTCAATGGAAATAAAAGATTAGTTTAATAGTGGTGAAATATACTTAAATGTATGATAAAATATAAACAGATATATAGTTATGCTAAAAATTCAATACATTAATGGTGAAAAATTAATTTATTGGTAAAAAATCAATACAATAGTAGTAAGATATCATTTTTTAAGTAGAATAATGACGAAAGATCAACTCGTTGGTAAAAAAATCAATTTATTAGTGGTGAAAGATTAGTACATTAATGGTGAAAGATTAATATATTAGCAATAAAAGATCAATTGTTTTTATTAGAATAGTAATAGTTGTGAAAGATCAATTTGCATGTGGAAAATAAGTACATTAATGATGAAAAATTAGTACAGAAGTGGTAAAATATTAATATATTAGTAGAGAAATATCATTTTTAAATAAAATAATGGTAAAAGATCAATGCACGAGTAAAATATATTTAAATGTATGATAATATATATTTAACTTAAAAATATATTAATATGGGTATCAATTTATAAATAAAAAATTTAGAAACATTATGGTAAAATTTTTCTATTTATTTTTCAAATAATCCCAATGAGAGATATTTTTTTAAAGAAAATAATGAAGTTGGTAAACTGCACGTATCTATGTGTAACTGGTTGTATAATATAGGTATTGATATACTATGTATACAATATTAGGAATTGAGGTTTAGAGTTAGGAAGAAAAATAATGAGAATAAGAGGAAAAACAAATTTGCGTGAGCTCGCACGTACGTGCGCACCCCCACACAAATATATATTACTACAAAATAATTGACTTTTGCCAACAGGTCTTATTTGTTGGTAAAAGCCATATTTCTGTTGGCAAAAGTTTTTACCAACAGATATTTTTCTGTGACAAATCTGTGGGTAAAAACTCTATGCTTAAAAGTTTTACCCACAGATACGTGTGATCTGTTGGTATTAGTTGCTTATGCCCACAGATATTTATCTGTTGGTAAAACTTATACCCACAATTATATCTGTGAGTAAAAGTATTAACCACAAAATGATATCTGTGACTACAAGTATTGTCCACAAAACAATATCTGTGACTAAAACTATTACCCACAAAAAAAAACTTTGACTAAAAGTAGTATCCACAATATATATATATATATATTATCTGTTAGTAAAACGACAATAATGTCTATAATACCTGTTGTAGCAATATTTACTTATAACAATAACTTGTCCTTATATAAAATATAGTACACCATACATAATCATCGTTCGTTAGTTTAACTATCAAAACGATACTAATCTTATAGGTGGAATATATATACAACTTGTAACATATACTAACATATAAAACATCTTCATTAACATAACAAACACCATCCTCTTCATTCCCATCCTATTTAGCATCTCCAATGACTTTTGCGTATTCCCTAAAAAATTTTGCATGTAACTTAATTAGATTAATATAATTAAATTCGCCTAAGATAAGAATGAAAGAATAAATAATAGTAACCAGAGTAACTAAACACACAAACAACAACAATACTAATAACACAAACAATGAGTAATGGCCTAAACTAGTGGCAAGACTAGCCTCACATACAACTTTGCTAGAAATAAAAGGTTAGCTAATTCAAGAAAACTTTTCAGCGATAAATTCACTAATATTTCAGACACATGAAAACGCACAAAGCATGAGAAGCATGATAAGGCAAGAAATACAAATCAAAACTTTTATCGAAATTATTTTTTTAATCCACAAAAGTGAACATTCCAATGGTGCTAAACAATTCACTCAAGGCAGCTCAAAATTCGATAGCCATTAATGAGTACATATAAAGAAGATCAACCACTCTAGAATCACGTACATTCATAAGAGAGCAGGGCTGTACTTTGTTATGGAGCAAACTATTTTTTCTTTGCTAAATTTCCTCACATGAAAATGATAGTTTCTGTAATTCACTACTGTAAGGGAAATAGTCAAAATGACACCTCCAAAAAATATGGTCAGAAAACATACTAGCTCCACACACCCCTAGTGCTCTTATAGACATAGAGTGGCGAATTACTCAAGTCTTCGTAAACAACACCAACACTTTGATCATTTCAACTATTTCTTTTACCTCAAATTGATAGTTTTAAAACTATCAATTAAAGGTATTAGAATGCAATTAGGATCATTTCAACTATTTCTATAAATTTAATTTTAGAAAAACAATTATACAAATGATCAATTTTATAGTTTCACTTGAAATCTAGGGTTTTAGGCCCGAAAATACAATTCGGTTGAATTCTATTAATTTATTTAAATTAAATGTTTAGAAATGCAATGAGACATATTTTATAACATATCGTATAATCAAATTTCCAAAACCAATAAAAGAAATACCCAATTTAACATAATTAGGGTTTTGGAGCCCGTAACACAAATCCGATCAATTCTTGCTAAAATATATAAATTGATGGTTCGAAAATGTAATTAAATATATTCTAATATAAATTAAACAGTCAATTGAATAAAATGACCTGATTACACAATCCAATTTAGTTCTACAAGAGTTTTAGACCTAAAAATCCAATTCCGATCAATTATGCACAATTTTCCCAAATCAACACTTCCAATATGAAATTAGATACATTTAAAAACATATTATACAATCAATTTATCCAAAATCACCAAATCGGGTGAATCCGAAAAATTCGGACATAACCCCGCCAAGAATTCAATTTTCTAGAATTTCAACATAAACCATACAATTCACTTATCCAAATCTATCTCACAGCACATATATACATAACCAAACAATTAATTTAACTTATCACAAGCTAAATCATACTCAATTAATCAAATCAATATTAGGGTTTTTTCAGAAATTTATACCAAATAAAAATCAACAAATCAGAGCAAGGGAAGGCTGGACAAGCTTCGCCGGAGGTCAGGGGTTGCTCGCCGGTGGTCGGGAGACGTTGGCGGTGACCGGGCGGTGGCGGTGTGACATGCGCTACTGCTCGCTACACCTGTTGCTGCGGCGGCGCTGCTGCTGCTGGTTGCTGCTACTGCTGCGGCTGCTTCGGCTTCTGCTGCGGCGTCTCCGGTGGCGGTCGACTGGCGGGGCGGTTGGAGCAGGGAGAAGCTTGGGAGAAGGAGGCAGGCTGGGGTTTGGCCTGCGGTTGGCTCAAGACAGGAGCAAGGGGTCGGGAAGGGACAGAGTAGAGAAGGGATAGAAAGGAGAGGAGAGAAAAAGAAAAGAAGAGGGGTGGGTCGGGGACTCAGGGCATCGGTCGATGGGTGTTTTTTTTTAAAAAAAAAAATAGGAGTATTAAATAAAATACTAAATATCAAAAATTATAATTGGAATAATATTATCTAAAATTTATTTAACAAAAATTTATTTCAAAAGGATCCAAAATTTTAAAATTAATAAAATCGCTATATAAAGAATATCGGAAACATTTTTGAAAGAATTAATAAAAGAATTTTTTTCTTACAAATAATGTAATTAATTTTACTATTTATAATAATAATATTATTGGTTGTCTAATAATATTATTAAATAATAAATTTAAATAATAATTAGTATTATTTAAAAATATTTAATATAAAATTAATATTTTATAATGTATTATTAAGATAATATTAATCATAATTTATAATAAAATAATAATTATTATTAAAAATAATTAATAATGCGAAATAAATACAAATATGAATAATATAAATATTAATCATAATTTCCAACAATTAGTAATAATATTTATTATAATAATAATAATAATAATAATAATAATAATAATAATGTCCTAAAATAATTATTCTTAGTAATAATTAATAAATAATTATATTAATAAGAATAATATGAATCATTATTTTAAATAAATTAATAATAGTATCTAATAATTACTAATATATCATTAATAATATGAAAAATTATTGATAATGTTTATTATTGTTAAGATAATATAGATGTGAATGATAATTGGTAGTATTTAATAATAAATTAATTTAATAGTAAGTGGTAGTAGATATAATATATATTATTTCATTATAATTGTTAAAAAACACCATTATGAACAATATTAATATAAAAACTTTGAAATAAAATAATAATTAATAATAATATATGTAAACTATTATTTCTAAAAATGACTAATGACTTTATTATTATTATTATTATTATTATTATTATTATATTAAAAAGAATAGAATTAATCATTATTAAAATTATATAAAAACAAATATTATTGTTGAATTTCATAAACACTAATACCAACAGATGTAAAAGTGGGTATTAGTTCTGCTGGTATAATGCTACTAATAACCACAGATATAAGTGATGGTAAAATATCTGTTGGCATAACATATTAATACCAACAGATAAAAAATTTCTGTTGGAAAAACTATATTATTGCCCACAGAAAATTATCTGTTGGTATTAGTTACTTTTACCAACAGAAAAAATATCTGTGACTAAGTTTCTGTTGGCAAAAGTGAATTATTTTGTAGTGTATTATGTAAAATTGTAAGATTATTATGTTCCTATATAGCATTGTAAGCCACAATTTTACTATTTTAAGATTATATTTAGAGTTGATAATTATTTAATTACTTTTAAATATAAAGATCATGATCAAAAATTTAACAATTATGGTAGTGCCCCCATGGGTGAACATAGTTCGATCCCTCGCCAAGAGGATAACCCTTAAAAAAACATATTGGTAACTATCTATCTAACATAATGTTTTGACTAGATTCCCCATAGGCAATGTAATTCCACTTAAATATGTTATGTTTAAAATAATTTCATTCAAGTGTCATAAGTTTTCAATTTTATTTTTTACTTAAATATTATTCAATTAATATTTTTTGTGTTAGATTACTAAAATATTAAAATTTGATATCACATATTTTTCAAAGATGAAAAAATATTTTTGAATATCTTTATTTTTTGGAGTTTTCTTAATTTTCATAAAATTTAAAAAACATTTAGAAATTAAAAAAATAAAATAAAAAAATTTCAAAATATTCTCATACCTCAGGAATCAATTGTGGTTGATACCTAATTTGAGACTAGTATGAGACTAACTTAATAATCATTAAGGTTTAAGAAAATTCTTCTACATGAAGAGACCAAAACATAATGGTAATGCTAAATGGATAAAAGATAACAGTAAAGGAAAATAAGTGTAGATAATTTACGCAAGGACTAATGTCACTCGTTCATATAAGGACTCATAAAGAATGATTAGCCTTTAAAACACATATTAACTTCTAATCTGAATGAGCTAGGATTGACTCACCACCACAAAGGACACCAATACAATGAAGTATGTAGTAAAATATAACTCATATAATCACTTAAAATATGATTCACATATATATATATGTTAACACATATTCCATTTTCGCATTTTATCACTTTAGAGTAGACTGCTATAGATAATTACATACAATCTCATATAAGAGCAAAAATGGAATTGTAATACCTTGAAAATTTGCTTAGCTTAATCCCACATCATTAATGCACTAATTTGATTCTAATATCAAGAAATCTTATTTTTAGCCTTAACCTAATTTTATAATCCCAAAACTTTAACCGATTATGAAACCATGGCTTGGATAAACTGTAATTCGTAAACTAAAATCAAAACCCACTAAAATTTTCACTAATTCTAATTACTTATGGCTAATCCAAAATCACCTAATATAATCCAAACCCCTAACCTCTTCTTCATTTTTCTTTTCCTTCTTGTTTAAGTTTGATTTTCTTTGTGGCGTGAAGGAGTTTGGCTGCTCTACTGCACCATGACACCATCACCCTACCTCCCACACGCATCCTCTCACCATCACCTTGCTACCTTTACTGACCATCATCATCATCCCTCGTTCCTATCTTATTTCTTCTTCTCTTCCCCTGCTAAGCTAACCACCATCACCTCCCCTGCCACTCTTCTTCTTGTTTCTCTTATCCTTACACAACCCATACTTATAACCATTGCAATTACCTACATTTTTCATCACAACACTCAACCATCACCTCCACTTTCACTATAGTGAGCTGCACTATGGCTCTGCACAACCGTTGCACACCTCCCCCTCTATTTTCTTTCTCCTGATTCACACCATACACACACACACACACAAACACACACACACACACACACACACACTATACTATACTATACTATACTCTGCTTCTCCTTATTTTTTTAGCCTCCACTCTATCCTTTTTGTGTCAAAAATATATTGGCTAATCTCCCTCTTCCCTCTCCTTTCTTCCTTCTCTTTTCTTCTTCTCCTCCTCCTTCTCCCTATTTTTGGCCTTCGCACCACCCATTCCACCACTATGTGCCACCTTGGCCACCATTTACCACCCATTAGCCGATGAACAGACCACTAAGGTCACCCCAACCTTCCCCTTCACCATCGCCAATCACCGCCTCTATTCCCTTTTTCTTCCTCTCGCCTGTCGCACCTTCGTAGAGTGCACGACCTGTGCATTGCCTGTTGCACAGCAATGCAACTCTTGCACCGCCTCACTATGCATCTCTTTTTCTCTTAGTCTGTTATGCACTCATGCTGCACAACCATGTAATTCTTACACCGTATGGTTGTGCATCATACTTTCTCTTAACCAGGAGTTGCACCGCTTGCTGCACAGTCGTGTAACTTTCCATTTTTGGTCGTGCACCCCTATTTTCACACCCAAACCTTGTCCAAACACCACAAAAATTTAACCATAGCTCCATCATGCATTCCTCTACACTTTCCTACAACTCAAGCATCCATTTGAATTTGGTTAGTTTTATTTTTACCCTCCTCTACCTTAACTTCCCCCTCGATTTTTAATCTTTGATCTTAATCATTTTTTTTTATCTTATTTTTCATAGTTAATCTTCCGGTGATCTCGGAGGAGGTCTAGGATTTATGTGCATAGATTCTGGTACCTTTGTTGGTAAGGATATGTGTGGTAGTTAGGGTTTTATGTGATATATATATATATATATATATATATATATATATATTTGTATATGATTTTTTATTGAGCATGTTGTATTAAGTAATGTATTTATGGAAATACTATGAAATAATATTCTTGAGAGTAATGGAATTATGTAAGTATGTATTTGGGTATAATGTTAGATATAGGATATCTACAGGAAACTGAGAATATGTACTTTAGATAACAATTGAAAATTTATATGCATTAGTTTTGAGTTTCCATAAGGCCTTTTGGAGAATATAATTGTCTTGACTACCCCAAGGGTATTATGATCATTTGAGGATAATTACATGGTCGTACTTATGTTGTTTAGTTATATGTCTTGCATGTTTATATGAGTTCAACATAATAATATATAATCAACTCTGAATAAAGTACTAATCATTTAAAGTGTTGGGCCGAGGTGTTTATATAGGTTCGTTCCACAGGATAATAATAGTGGCTTGGGTGTGTTGTCTCCGAGAGGTGCATCAGTCCATTTCACAAGATTAAGAATAGTAGGGCTCATACTCAACGTGAATGAAATTATGATTAATAGATAAAGTATAAATGGAAAGATATTAATCATTTAAAGTGGAAGACTACGTGAGCCAGGACCGAGATATTGAGTCCGTTCCATCAGATAATAATAGTGGCTTGGGTGTGTTATCCCTAAGAGGTCCTTTAGACCGTTCCACTGGTTTAATAATAGTGGATTAGGAGTATTTTTATTCTGAGAGGTGTTGGCTGTGTTCCACTGGATAATAATAGTGGCTTAGGTGTATTGTTCCTGAGAGGTGTTTCAAACTGTTCTACTAGTTTAAGAATAGTGGGGTCCTTGAACTCAATGTAAATAAAATATTGAATATTGTATATTAATGAAAGACATAGAATCAATAATTATCTAGCATTCTTTGATTTATGCATGTATGATTTTCTTATGAGAATTGTTGTTACCTTGCTTAACTGTACCATTACCTTACTCAATATATAGTGTATAGATCATCCGTTTTATGGATACTGTTCAATCCAATAAGTAGATGACCCAGATGTATATGTGCAAGTTGATGAGGACCAGGTGGACAAATTCACAACTTTTGATGATATATATGTGGAAGAGTGATTTCGTTCGTATCAGGGTTTTGGGCCTAGATTCATGTTATTTGGATGATAATTTTACCTGGATAACTTTTTGGACTCTAAGTTTCATGGGATCCCTTTTTTTGTATTTTGATATTGTAATCAGAGTTGATCTCCGAACGCTTATTTGATGTTATTAAAAGTTTTCTTGTTTCTTACTATTATGTTTTAAATTTTCTAATGGTTTTGCCTTGTGATTGACGTAAGGATGATGGAGGAAGCCAGACTTATGTCAATTACGGTGGTAACACCCAACTATTTGATTATACACTTCTACTTAAAATGATATTTTTAAGTAGTAAAATTTAGGTTATTATAGGAATACACTAACATATTATAGTCAACTTATTATGTGACCACATAATTTCAATTATCAAACCAAAATGGATGTTTTTAAGTATTGGCTCCAAACATTTCCAAGTAGACATTTATAGATAACACCAACTATTTCAACCTAGCATTTATATATAATAGCAAACTATTTCAAATGGGCATTTAGATACACCAAACTATCCTAACTGGACATTTGTAGATAATGCTAAACTATTTCAATTAGAAATTTATATATAACACCAAACCATTATAACTAGGTATTTATAAATAGCACGAAGGTATATCTACTAGGCATTTATAAATGATGCCAAAATATTCCAACTGGGCATTTATAAATAACACCAAACTATTTTAATAAGGCATGTATAGATCACACTAAACTATTCCAACTAGTTATTTATAGATATCACCAAAATATTCCAACTAGGTAGGCATTTATAACACCAACGTTAACATAACATAACATAATAGGCAAACCAAATAGGTGCTTATAGATAACAAAAAACTCATATCATATATCACATAATGAATGTTCATAAATTACACCAAACTTTCACAAAAAATGTTTATATATGATACTAAACTTTCACATAAATGTTTATAGAGGGCACCAAAATTAGCTTATAGTTGTAATAGTTAAAATACTCTAAAAATATCAAATATATTTTGGTATAAAATAAAAAATAAGATTATATGCCATTTATAAAAAAAATATTCATGGTCAACGATGAAAGTTAAAATGAATGGTTAAGGTTATGATAAAACTTTGACTTTGAATACTCACATATTCATTATTTCACCTTTTTAAGGTTACAATGGTAATTATGTGTATAATCATGATTCATTATTAATTAAACCTAATAAACATGATTAATTCTCTACTAACACTTCATATACTGATTAGAGGGTAATTAGTGAAGAACATTCAAACTATATTTCCTAAACTCAACTAAACATTAATCAATCATAACTTAAGATACACTAACCCAAATGACAACATATTATCTATTAAGTTGCATATAAAAAATGCCAATAAGCATTATGGAACCCTTAAATTACATAAAAAAACAACATAATAAAAATTAAGAAGCTGATACATGAGCAAAAGTGAGAGAAATTGATAGCTTAACAAAATCATGGGATTTTAGCCATAATTTTATTTTACATACAAATCATGAACCATATTTCATATGTGAAATTATCTTAGAGGGGATAAATAGGATAGATAGAAAGATAATAATAAATTAAAAATATAAATGATATTTATTCAAAGGTCAAATGTACATCTACATGCACCACTAAAATGTCTTCCCATATAGATTTTTGAAATATTCAATTATTGTGTGTTGATGATAATCACACTTCTAGATTTATGATATTATAATCTCAATGACCTCTCTAAGAGTTAATAGAATACCTTGTTTTCCATAAACTCTAATTAAGAATATGACACTACCCTATAAAGGGTTTTTAATAACGATTTTGAATTATTATTGAATAACCCATTACTAAAGTTCTAATAACAATTCAAAATTGTCATATAAAATCTAAAAAAAAACATGAATTTTAGGTAAAACTAGAGTTTTAATAATGATTTTTACATAAACAAATGTTGTTAAAACATAGTTTTAATAGCAATTTTTACATGAAAACCTTTGTTAACAAATAATTGATTTAGGGTTTTAATTATTCATTATGCATTTATTAAATGATTTTAATAACGGTTTCTACATAAAAAATATTGTTAAAATATAATTGATTTAGGGTTTTAATCATTGAATACACATTTATTTATTTATTAAATGGTTTTAATAACGATTTCTACATAAAAACTATTGTTAAAATATAGCCGATTTAGGGTTTTAATTATTAATTATGTAGTTATTAAACCCTAATTAGGATTAAATAAGCATTAAATGCAACTTTTAATAGCAGTTTTAAATATAGCCATTATTAAAAACATTATACAAAATAAGTCTTTAAGGTTTCAATAACGGTTCTTACCTTAAACCGTTATTAAAATTTCATTATTTTTTTTTATTTTTTATAATTCTTGTAGTTTTGTTCCAGCTCATATACACAATTGTATGTTCAAATATTTACCAAATCTGTAATATAAAAGAACATCAATTCATATATATATATATATATATATATATATATGTATGCCTTCCTTCCAAATGATAATACATATTTACAATACATATGTAATTTGTACGTCTCAATACACTGGGCATACACAGGAATAAAAATTAGTAGGCATATCGTAACTTTGTAGCTTTATGTTCTAAAGTCAAAAGTCCATAGATCAAAACCTAGATGACCAAAAGACGTAGATTAAATACAAACCCGAACATGTATGTAGAATGTAGATCCCTAATACCAAATGTATGAGTGCATGAGCTTGGCCTATTGATATGTAAGTTCATCAATTTCATCATCATTGTATTTTAGGCCTCATGCATTTCCATCATTGAAAAACTATAAATTGATAAGTTTTGATTATTCAGTTAGTACTTAAGTCAAGCACAAAATATATATGTCATGATTAGAGCTGGCAAAAGTTGACCTGATATGAAAAATCTGACGAATACCGACTCGATCAGTCCGAAGTTCGATCCTATTTTATCCGAGTAATTAAAAGCCCAAAGCCTATCCGACCCGATCCGATACATATCTAACATCCGATATAATCGAGAAATCGTAAGCCCAAAATAAACCCGACCTGACCCGCTACTCACCCGAAACCCGATATAACCTAAAAAACTATATATATAAAATGACCCGATCCAATCCATTGTTTATCTGAAATATGATATTATCCAAAAAATTATAAATCTATAAAGATTCAACTTGGTACTACCTGAAAATTAACATTAACCCATAATTCAAATTTCCAAAACTTCATAAAACATGAAATAATATAGATGTGCAACTAATCCATACTAGCGCTTACATCAAAATCTAGAAACAATATACTTTCAAAAAATTTATATCACTTATGTGTATACAAATACAATATTCATTGATACCAATATTAAAGTATAGAAATAAAAGTAGAGAAAAAAAAAAGAAAAACTCTATTATGCCATCTGAATATTAGTTTACTTCCATGATTCCATCTAGTACCATAAGATAATAACAGTGCAACCTTGAACACTATATGTTAGTATCTATACGGCCATACCTTGCAATATAGCACCTACAACATTATAGGAGAGTAGGAAATATCTAGAGTGAGAATGTTGGTTATTCATTATGAACATTGAAGATTAATATTTTTTTATTACATCAATAGTGTTAAATAGTAAGAAATCAATATTAGTTGGTCTTTTGTCAATAATAGTCATTATTACTTACTTTATCTAATTTTTATCTTATTTAGCTTGATATGATCTAATCAAAATATATAATAAAAAAACTAATGTGTTGTTATTATTATTTTTGCCATAATTGATATTCCTCAATTACTATTATTATTGTTATCATCATCATCATCATCATCATCATCATAATCATCATCATCATCATCATCATCATCATCATCATCATCATCATCATTATTATTATTATTATTATTATTATTATTATTATTATTATTATTATTATTATTATATTTATTAAAATTATGTTGATATAAAGTGATCAATCTCTTATAAAAATAATATGAAAAGCACAACATTAGAAGCCTTCATTTGTTATCAATTATCAATGATTATTATAAGTTAATATTATGTAAGGAGCTTATAAGATATAAATATAATATAAAATTAAAATAATACTCGAACTCAGTATGATCGAACTAATAATGGAGTTAAATTATAAGCTATACCTTAACATAAAACGAAGTGATACGATTTGAAAACTTTTAAATTTGAAACATCAAATACATCTCCAAAGATGAAATAATGACAAAAAGTTGTAAGGCCCCAAAACAATTAATATAACAATTCGCTTTTAATTGAATAAGATAAATTAAAATAAATGATCTCAAAATAATTAGCTTTTAATAATATCTTGAAATAAAAAAATAAAGAAAATGACACAAGCATGACTCAAATATGAAATGACCTAAATCCAATCTAAATTCGACTCGAAAATATAATAATTCAAACTCACCTAAACCCGATCTGAACTAGAACCGAAATTAGAACAACCCAAATTTACCCTAATCCGAGTCCATCCGATCTCAACCAGACCCGATCGGAGAGCTTAGCATGACTCGAGATTATCCGATACTAAGTTGTTCCGAATCAAACCTAACCCAGCCCAACCCGACAAAATGATCCAAAATTATCCAAAACTGATATGACCCGATTATCATGTAATCCGATTCGATAGTAACCTGAACTGCCTGATTGCCAGCTCTAGTCATGATTCATTAATGAAAAAATATGGAAAATGATACATACATGGCTCAAATCTATGTTTACCGATCTCTTTTGGAGTATCAGATCTATTGCTCTATAAACATAGTATTCACAATCATCGTTGTTTTGGTGTTGTCAACACTATCAAATGAATTTAGTTAACTTTCTAAATATTATATATTAATTCAAACATAAACAAAATATAAAACATTTGTCTTCCTACTTACCATTACAAACTCATATTTAAGCTCTTTGGGTCTGGGACACCATTTCCACCTCTTCTCTAATACACCATCTGTAGTGCCCTAATAAATAGAGTTGATACATAATATTGTTAACTATATAGACCTAAAATAATTAAAATAGAATATATGCATAAATAAGATAATGAATTAAGAATTAAAAGGTATACTAACATATCAATACTTTTTTTCCTTATACAATGAGCTTCTGCAAAAGGAACCCAATATGTTTGAAGAGAATCAAATACATAGACTTTATTTCAATAAGTTCAAACAGTGTATAAAACACAATGTTTACCCGCAAGGTGAGGATAGAGATAAATCTTGTTGTATCCCTTGCTTAAAATGTGATATGCTAGATAGTTAATGCACCTACCCTTTCTTTATTGTGGCACTGTTAACTATTTACTAGATAGTTTATAATTTTGGGGTATTACTGTAACACCCCCAAATTTACTACTGAAAAATTTTGTTAAATTTTAAAGAAGTTTAGAGGAAGCAAGTAAATAAAACTATAAATTCGGGGGTATTACCGCCACACTTAGTACCAGATCGATTCATAACTATTGACCCGATACTAACTGCTAAGGCTAAAATAATAGAACCAAAACAAATCATTAGTAAGGCATAAGTGATAAGGAAATCAGAGTACGAAAGTCAAGAGTTACGTTCGGAAGTACAATTTAAAATTCCAAATGTCAGAGGAATTAAAATAACGGAAGGATAAGGTACGATAAAACCCTTGAAAATTTAAATACAACACTTGTAACTTCCAAAGACAAATACGATTAAACAATACAATTTCCGAAGGGTAAATATCTGGACCGCTTACTCACTCAGATCAAGCCTTCCACCGCAATTTAGTAACCGATCAACATGCATCAAAGGTCTGCTCCCCACCATCGGTGGATCATCACAGGACCCATTCAACCAGTGTAGTATTAGTACGGGTCCAGTACTGAGTAAGGGCGCAGGTGTGCTAAGGCCAAGCATACAATCATACCACGTAGCCTACATAACACAATCATATAAGTAACATGCAATAACACACCAGATAAGGCCTGAGTACTTTCCGGTGACTTATTCTTTATCCTCGTTAATAATATGTCCATTTCACACACAGTCTTTATTAATCCATGCGAGTGCGGGAGCCCCACTATTATAGCCGGTGGAACGGTCGCGAGGGTAATATACCCTGCCACTATTATTTACCGGTGGACCGGTCTAGCCCCGACTCACAAGGTATTCCACTGTAAATATTAGTATCTTTCCATGTCTTATCACTTTTACGTTTGGTTTGTTGAGCACGAAATCCCCCACTATTATAGCCGGTGGAACGGTCGGGAGGGCACATGCCCTGCCACTATTATAGTCGGTGGAACGGTCGCGAGGGTAAGATACCCTGCCACTATTATAGCCGGTGGACCGGTCTGGGTTCGGCTCAACATCTTTCTCTGTAAGTAGTTAGTGTTTTAATGTATCTTATTCGAGGGCGTTTCACCTTTGTCATGTATGGCCACAGATCTCAACACATCACATCAAAACTGAAGGTATATGCGTACTATCACATACAAATGAGGGCACATGCACACAACCCGATTCCAAGTCACGCCACACATGAAACAGTTAGAATAATGGCTTTTAAGACCATGACACATAAATCATATAGAACATCCATGGCACGTAGGACACATGTCACACATTCAGCCTTAGCTATATCCCTACTTGGTTTAGGTTACCGAGCTATCTCCCACGCTTATATTAGGCCACTAAACACCCTTTGTAACTCTCATACTTAACACATTTCTCGCATTGGAAACCCAAATCATGACCCTCAGACTCAACTCTCCCTCATACCTCACTCCTCCTCATTTATTTTTATTATTTTCTTTTTCTTTTTCCACCTTCTCAAATTAGGGTTTCCTTCCCAAACCCTAGTCGGTCCCTATGTACCCTTATATTATCCCACGTACTATTTTTCACCTCGAGCCTCCAAATTCCCAAACAAACTTTCCATTACCTTCCCTACGTCCCAAAGTAACTTTCCATACGTAAGGTTCGCCCCCATGCGGCCTTAACCTCCCCATGCAATCCTCTCGATCTCTACCATGCCAAACCCTAAGATTTTCGTGCAAACCCTAGTTCTCCCATGCAACCTTAGTTTCTCCCACTCTTCCATTTTATTCAATTCCCCCTTTTCTCGTCCATTTACGGATCATAGACTACCTAGGTCATTCTTACCTGCGTTAGCCAACGTACTTCCCTTTGGTTATCTTAATCTCTCATTTTTCTCTTTCATGCCCCCATTCCACAACGCCTCATCAAATAACCTAGCCTGCATGTCCTAGGGGTCACATCATATTTGCATCATTTCCATATTAGCACATACAGACAAGTGCATGAGAACGTACCTCGGTTCCATGCTGCGCTACATAGTAAAATAGATAACATACACAGAATACAGCGTATAAACCGTACGAGGCATCCAAGGCAAGTAAAACATGTAATACACACAGGCGGCCTTAGTTACGTCCTTACCTAAATCGGCGTCGGGCTTAGAGCACGCTCCTACACCTCCTGGGGTTTGACCCGGTTCACCTATAAGAGGGAACACTTAGGGTTAATCTCCCTCTACCGGAATTATCAAAATTCCTATCTTACCCCTATCATGGCCTAATACTAAGGCTAAGATTAATAATAGGGGTTTATAAATAAAGGGTAGGGTTATTACTATTCTTACGATAGCTTAAACGGATTATCACTAATTAAAGTAGGTTTTAGCAAATCCAGAGTATTAAGGTGAGTGTTTCAATATTATTAATAATAATTACCAATAATACTAACAATAATAAGAATACTACTACTAATAATAGTACTCATAATAAGAATAATAATGGCTATAATGATAATAATGATGATAATAATAATTGAAATCATAGTAGCATTAGTGATAGTAATATTACTGATAATAATAAAATACTAACACAACCATAATCATTCAGTTGACAATATCAATAATAATGATAATAATAATAATAATAGTAGAAGGAGTAGTAGTAATGAAAATAATAATAATAATAATAGCAATAATAATAATAATGATAAGAATAATGACAATAATAATACTAATAATAATAACAATAATAACAATAATAATATTAATAATAACAACAATAATAACAACAACAACAACAATAATAATATTAATAATAGCAACAATAATAATAACAACAACAATAATAATAATATTAATAATAACAATAATAATAATAATAGTAATAATAATAATAGTAATAATACAAATGATAGTAAGAGTACTAGAAATAATACTAATAGGAATAATGGCGATAACAATAATAGTTAGAAAGATAACATAATGACACTAGTATTAGCCATAGTAATAATAATAGTAATGATAGCGATAATGATAGTAAAATAACAATACCCATAATAATAATTACAATAATAATAATAAAAATATAATAGTTGTGGCAATACTAGGCATAACAAAAATACTAAGGTAATAATATTAAAGTATAACGTTAAGGATAATAACGATGGTAAAAATCGATAAAATAATAAATGCGTTAAATACAACAACAAAATAATAACAAGGATAATAATAATAAGGATAATAATAATAATAATAATAATAATAATAATAATAATAATAATAATAATAATAATAATAATAATAATAGTAACAACCATAATAGTAATGTTGATAATAAAAATAGTAAAGATAATAATAATAATGATAACAATAATAATAATAATAATAATAATAATAATAATGACAATAGTAGTACTAATGATAGTAATACTGATAATAATAATATTAATAACAATAATAACACTAATAGTAAAATAATAACAATGATAATAATAATAGTAATAATAGTGATAATAATAATACTAATAGTAACAATAATAATAATAATAGTACTAATAATAATAATAATAATAATAATAATAACAATAATGATAATAATAATAATAATAATAATAATAATAATAATAATAATAATAATCATAATAGTAACGATAATAATAAAGATAATAATAGTAAAGATAATAATAATAATAATAATAATAATAATAATAATAATAATAATAATAATAATAATAATAATAATAATAATAATAATAATAATAATAATAATAATAATAATAATAATAATACTAGCAATATTAACAATAATAATAAGGGTGGTAGCATTAATTAGAAGTTCTTAGGGGAGGATTGGGTCCTAGTAATAATAATAAGGGTGGTAGCATTAGTAATAATAATAATATTAGTAATAATAATGATAATGTTAATATTAATCATAATAATAGTAGTTAATAATATTAAATCATTAATAACTTTTATTTTATTTATTTATTTATTTATTTTTTTAAGATTTAGGGTTCAGGGTATTGGGCAACCTGGCTGAGGGGTGGCGGCGGCGGCGGCGCGGCGGTGGAGGAAGGGAGAAAAGGGGAAAAATGGAGGTGGAGGCTAGGGAAGGGGGAACTAGGAGAAATGGGAGGTATAGGGTGGTAGAAAAGGAACCCCTGGTTGTTTTGGGGGGTGGTGGTGGTGCTGCAAGCGGCGGCACAGCTGGTGGCGGTGCACGAAGGTGGCGTAGGGTTGGAAGTGTTGTTTCGGGGTGGCAATTTCGCATGGCCGGAGCGGCACGTGCGGCCCAAGGCAGGGAGGCTAAGGTGGTTGGTTGTGTAGAGGGAGGTTCAGGGAGTATCTTGGTGGCAAGGGTAGGTGGTAGGGGTGGCTGACGGTAGAGAAGCGGCCGTCTGAAGGCAGGGCTGCGCGTGGTTTGCTCTGCCTGGGTTCCCATCCATGGGAGAGGAATTTTCGTGCGGGAGAAGGAAGTGCCGTTCGGTCACATCCATGGGAAATTCAACGGGGAGAAGAGGGTGACACGACCGGAGCTGGAGCTGTCATGGTAGGCTTTTCTTGTTCCGGCAAAATTCGTGTTGCAGGCGGCGACAGGACGACGACGTCGCAAGGAAGAAGAAGAGGAAGAGGTTGGACCGGCGGTCCAGCAGAAAAGAAAAGAAAAGAAGAAAAAGGGGGGCGGGCCGAACCGGCCGGGAGAAAAAGGAAGGAGGGGCGCGGGAGAGGGACGAGCCGCGAGGGGGGGTGCTGGGCCTGGCAGGCCGGCCCAATCGGGGAAAGAAAATAAGGAAGAGAAGGGGAGAGAAAGAAGAAAGGAAAAAGGAGGGAGAAAAAGGAAAAAAGGGAAAAAAAGAAAAAGAGGGGAAATTAGTTGTTGGCTTAATTAGTATAATTTGGGTAATTTAGGTTATTTAATAAAATATAATTATCAAAACAATAATTAAATTCTATTTTTAGGTTAATTTAGGGATTTTTGAAAGAATTTTCTTAAATTCCATTTTAATAAACAAAACACTCTAATTTTCTCCAATTAAATTATTTATAATGTTTATATCAATTTGAAACTATTTTATTCTTTTTAATTTAAATAAAGTAATTTATTTAATTAATTTCTAAAATAAAATCCTTAATTAGCTTAAAATACCACAATTCCTCCTATTTAGAACACCTTTAAATTTCCTTTTTGGTTTAACCTAATTAACTTCCTCTTATTTTAATAAAAATGAATTATTTTGGTTAAAATCCCTCATAAAAATCTTATTTAGTAATAGATAATAGAATTTAGGATTTTGGGGCATTTCAATTACAGTTGGCCTCCTTCTCCCTTCGCCAGTCTAGCCCCCACCTCCCTTCCTTTTTCTTCTTTCTTTCTCCCCCCGGTTGGGCCACACTATCCTTTTCTTCTCCTTATTTCTTTCTTCTCTACCCATTTCCTACCCTCCTCAATCCTCCTTCCCTGACCTTGCCTGCCTCTTCTTCTTTTTTTCCTTCTTCTTCTCTTCTCCCCTATTTTTGTTTTGCTACCCTCAACCATCATCTTTGCCGCTGAACCAACCACCGCACCAATTCCCTAGCCTCCCCTACTTCCTCCCTACTCCACCTAACAGCCGCCACTTGCCCCTTGCAACCACTTTCCTCTTCCTTTTTCTTTTCTTCTCCTTCTCACTTCATCCTAAACCACCACCTTACGCCATCATATCTCCACTTCCACTGCCACCAAAGCCACCTCTCAACCCCTTGACACCTCATCTACCATCTCCTTACCTTAGTCTGTCAAGATTCCCTTATAATCCCTCTTTTTCCCTCTTCTTTTTCCTTCATACTTCTCCTTCTCCCTTCCTTTGTACCGCCTTTCTAGCCCTTCTGCTACTATCTCCGCTGCCCTGTGCCACCGCTCGCTAAACCCTCCACTACCTACACTCTGCCACCCTCCATGCACCCAGCCACCACCCCAACTCCCCTTCAGCACTACCTCAAATACTCTTGCCCGAGACCCTTTTCCTCTCCCTTTTTTCACTATCTTCCACCCTTACTCTCCCATTTCTCCCAATCCCTTCATGCACCTAGCTCACCCTACTATGTAGCATGAGTTTTACTGTACCTTATGAATTAAATTTATCAAGTTTTTAAGTAAAATACAGTTAGTGGTAATGTGTATTTATAGTATTGGTAAAGTTTAATTATTGCTAGAAATAAGGTAACCATTATACACAACTAAAATGTGTGGGTATATGTATGCTAGCACATTAGAGTTTTTGAATATGCTTGTGTGCATATTATGTGATGTTATGTATATCATGATTTATAACATATGTTGGTAATCAAAATGAAAAACATGCTATATTATGAAATGTATCATGTGTAGAAATGATGGTTAAGAAAGGAGCCTTGCTGTTAATAATAATATTAGATGCATGTATATGCCATGATAAGCAAATATGACCATTTGTAGTAGAGATAACGTTGATATGAGTTATAGAGGCATTTTGGTAATTTTTACTCGTACATAGTGTGTGGTCTAAATAAATATGTATGGTGGGTGATAATGGGTATCAATAACAAATAATGATGGTTAGTGGTGTTAGATGATGCATGTGGATCGTGGGTGTTAATATTTTATGTGTAAGGGTATTTTAGTAATTTTGGCCTGAGAAAAGGGGTAACTTGATATTTTTAGGTAAAAAAGGATAATTTGGTAAATTAATAAGTAATAAGGGCACTTTAGTAATTTTGGCATGAAAAAGGGGGTAACTTGATAATTTTATGAATAAAGGTGGTAATTTAATAAGTAAGAAGGGTAGTTTGGTAATTTTGGCATAAAAATGGGTAACTTGGTAATTTTATGAATAAAAAGGGGTAATATGGTAATTTAATAAGTAAGAAGGGTAGTTTGGTAATTTTGGCATGAAAAAGGGGGTAACTTGGTAATTTTATGAATAAAGATGGTAATTTGGTAATTTAATAAGTAAGAAGGGTATTTTGGTAATTTGGCAACAGAAAGGGATAACTTGTTAATTTAACAAGTATGAAGGGTAATTTAATAATTTAACATATATGAATGGTATTTTGGTAATTATATAAGCATGAAGGGTAATTTGATAATTTAACAAGTATGAAGGGGTAAATCGGTAAATTACATATAACATGGTAATAAATGTATTAAACCTTTCTAATAAAGGATATTAAATAATAGAATGATGGTTTATGGCTTTAGTATTACTGATTTAAGTATAACCAGGTGTATTATAGGGATGTGGGTATTTCGGAAAATTGGTGATATTATAAGGAGAACGCATGGTATAAGGTTGAATGAAAAATTAAGGGTATGATATAATGTTTATTTCATAATCATGCAATAGGTGACTTGGTTGTTAATTATGCACTAATATGGATTAGGCCCTACATCTAGGCCCTACATCTAGTGTGCATTAATTCCCCATCTAGGCCCTACATCTTACTATATTTAGCTCTATGGACTTATTTAGGAGATATGTATACTTATGGATTAGGTGTTTTTGTCGGTAGGGTACTATGTGTCATCGTACACCAGTATGATTAGGGTATCTTTGCATCTCTAGGTTGGTAGTTGTAGGATACTATGCTGCTTGTATGCACTAATATGACCGGTGTACCTTTATATCTTTGGGTTCATGATCTCCCCCTCGAGTTAAATAAATGGAATTGTTGTGTTAATTATTGAAAAAATAGTAATTATTTAAAATGAGAGATTACTAAGCTAGGCCTAGACTGATCCACCCGTGAGAATAGTGGCTGGGAACCTTTTGTCCTAGAGATCGGTCCACTGGAAAATAATAGTGGCCAAATGCATTCTACCTTGGAATTTGTTCCAATCCACTAATTATAATAGTGGGAGATCCCGAGCTCAATAAACCAAACCTTAGATGATAATAAATTATGAGAAATATACTAATCAATTATAGTGGAATTCTATGTGAATCAGGGTCAGACCGCTCCACTGGTGAAAATAGTGGCTAGGAGCCTTTTACCCTAGAGATTAGTCCACTAGCAAATAATAGTGGCCAGGTGCATTCAGCTTGGAGTGTATTTCCGATCCACAGACTATAATAATGGGGTTCCCATACTCACATAGATATAAGTTAAGAAATAATATTGATTTCAATTAATGGGTTAAGACTAGAAATTATTGATCTCACCATTATAAATTTTTGTTATGGTACAAATATGGCCATGCTACTTTTCTCTCATAGTAAGTGCTAGAAATGCTAAGTAAATGAACTTTGTAATATACAATTCTTATTGTTTGTTGTGTTATTTATATGCATTGTGCAATTGCTTTTATGTTATATGCTGTGTTGCATGTAGGCCCTAACTTTTAGTTTTATATAAAGGGTTATTTTATACCGTATTAAAAAAGGAGTCCATTTATGGACTTTTACCTATTCAATGGGCAATGTCCTTTACAGGTTAGTCGTAGGTATTATTCGAGTTCACTTTGGGTGAGAGCGTAAGGACTTCTGGGAAGTTTCTAAATTTACCTTTTATACTTTCATAGTTCCTTGTGAAATAATTTTATCTTCTTACAATCACTAATAGTGGGTTTTACCTTTTGCAATACCTTTAATGTACAACTCTGATTTAAATAAAATTTAAAATTTGTACAAGTTGTGTTCTTTTTAAGCCTTACCACTTGGTACAAGAACAATAGAAGGAACCCACTTTGGTACTAAGTGTGGCAGTACCATCTCTAAAAATTTATTATATTTGCTTTCGCCTAACTTTTAATAAAATAAAAATTTTTTGTAGTTAATTTTGGGAGTGTTACATGTCTTTCCTCCCAACATACTCAGGATGACTATCAATTGAAATATAATTGTCACTGAGAAAGTTTTGGGCATAGAAATACAACAAAGCTAAAGCTAGTGGTGGTTGGTTCTTTCTTGAAGATGGAATCTTTTGTGGCTAACATATTTTTCTAATTTAGCTCTCTTTCCTTTATCAGCGCTCTTTTTTGTGTTGTTTATTCTCCTAATACCTCTCTTTCCCTTCTAGGAGCGTTCTTATTTTTTTATTCATTAATTCATAATACTAAATAAAATATAATGAGCATACATATCTTAATAAGGTATAAACAATGTAAATAACATATAAGGTATAATAATGATGGAAAATGTAATTACCTTCTCAATAGAAAGACATATCTGATTTATGAACCAAGGTACGAAGCTTCTATGAACTTCCAGCACTGTGGTAGCCTCATCACCTTCTTTATAACAAGGTAAGGGTGCATCTCCAAAAATTAAAGTATTAATATTTATGGGCCTTATATTTAGGGCCAAGTTAGACCCATGGACTATTTGTGTTTAGGTAGTATGATTGATGCATACCCTTCCTTTTGCCAAAAGAGTTGAAAGATCATTCGCTAACAAGTCATATTTGTGCAAGCCCTAAAATAAAATATTATATATTATTAATTATTTATGACACCTCATACATTTTAAAATAATTCATAGTTTGAAATTCTTACCTTGGGAAGAGAAGAAAGATTTGCATCATTTTTGTAATTGTCTCTAATGCTATTTACATTAGGTATGTGAAGCTGATCATGTTCAACTGAATCGGATGGCTCATACCCTTGAGAATTGATAAATGACAACTCTTGCTTCATTGTTGTCATCCATTCAAATGCATGTTTAATTTATGGGTGAGGATAGCCGCTTGATCATTGGTGTTACAAGAACCACGAGATCGACCACACACCCTCATTCTTGTAACCTCTAATCCAAGACCCTTGTGTCTTCTGAGGTGTTCTTAAATTCCTATATCCTGTGACATAATGTTATATGGGTCCACACCCTGCACAAAATCTGACGTTTCAATTTCCTCTTGTAATGTATGTAATCTATTTAAATTTAGAATATAGGAATAAACATAATATAATAGTTTGCTTAAAGAAAACTAACTAGGATTAGGGATATCTTCAAACTTACAATTTTTTTGGCAGCAACTTTTATATCTTCATTAAGATATCCATCTTTTTTTGCTCTACCCTTCTTCAATAATGTACTAATATTAATGGACAAAATACATAGATCTAAATTTTGGGCTATGAAATATAAATCAAAAATAAATCTTAAAATAAGAATATTATTATAACATTAGACTTGAACATTTAAATCGATAAATCAACATGTCATACCAACTCTTCTTCAAGGCCTACATAGCCTTTACAAGCCATATTATGCCGATACTTACTCTGTTTAGCAATTTCTTTATTTTTAGTGCTTTTCTCCTATGTTTAAACCAAAATATTTACTCATGGTTACTTAAATATCAATGAAATATTCTTAATAATTTTTTTAATTGTTATCTAAAAAACACCTTAAAATCCTCCAAATGATGATATGCAATAATTTGGTTCCAACTATCTTGATCAATGAAACCATAATGTTTAGGTGGATTCGGGCATAGATCTCCATCCCTCTTTCTATACATTTTTCTATTTTTGAAGTATGTTATAAATATTCTTAGACACTCATTGCAATGTCTAAGAAGCCATTTATTTCTCATCTCTAGGACTTTGAACACTTTTTGGAAAATAAGACATATATATGTATACCGATGTTAATGTATTGAATTTAATAATATTTGACATACAAAAATGATTAAACAAAATAACATATTTACCATGATTTCTTGCCAAATATGCTTCTTGTGACCTTTTAGAACCTACTTCCAATTATTATAAGAAATAAAAACACGATTATGAGTGATTAGTGAAATGTATGTCAGAAACATGTCTACATACCGGCCGATATAAAGATTATAAGCATTACATCCCAACTCTACTTGTTCTCCTCTGTTTCTTATGTCGATGATGATTCTCATGATCATTGGCCCTCTTTTCTCTTCTTCATCACTACTATCCCTATCAACTTTTTTTATTTGCCATATCTCTATGAAATATCAATAAATAAATTATGTTAGAATGTTATGTATTGACCATAATATACCACTAAATTATTTTTCAAATACATATTCAATGAGTTGAGGATGTACTGCTCTCCACCTAGCTACAGGGAATCGATGAAGACAACAAGTTGGTTTCACAAAGACGATAGCCGACGATCATAAAAGAGCCCTTATGTACATTAGCTTTAGGAATCTGATTATATGATGAGGCAATTTTAGTAGGTCATTTGATGATGCGGTTGCTTGAAGAGGAGTATATCCATTGGTGTTGTGAAGATGTTGAGCACCAAGATATTTGCTTCTAGGAGTCCCCACCATGGGTGCCCACATGATATTGACCGTTGGACCATGAGCCCTAGGAGTTAGTCATGGAGAGTAACCATACAAGTCGTTAACTTAACTAGGATGAGGTCATCAAGGAGAAAAAAGTGACCTTCTAGTAGCCTTCAGATTAGGACACATCAAACCGAGATAATTTGACTATTTCCTTCTTCTATTTGTAGTTGCATTACTCTTGGACTTGTTACTTAATCATTTTGATCCTTGGCTTGGATGCACTTTGGACTAGGGTTTCTTGTTTGGGGTCATGTTATGCTTTGTTTCTATTTTGTGTCTTTCTCTCTCCACTTTTATCTCCATTACTATCTTCTTTGTGTTTTTTTTTTATAAAGTTCTTACCTCATCAAATATCTCTTTTAAGGGGGCAGCACCCCAACTTGTCGACCTTAATCCCTTATAGTGCTTGCCTTGTAACCTTAGAGACCACCTCTAGTCTTGTTCACTCCACTCTTAACCTTGCCAACCTTTTCATCATTGATCACTTCTCTTATCCTTATAACCCTTAACCCTCTGGCTCTTTATCATTTTAAGGAAGTACATTGCAGATCAGCTCCACGTGATCAGAACAGATGAGATCGAGCTCAACAATTCCTTATTCTATAAAGAGAGGCCATTGTGGATTCTCAACACTAAGATTTGACACACCCAGATGAGCTCAGTTCCTTTAGAGAAGATTCTTTGGAGATTTTATGGAGTATATGAGGTGACCTGGGAGATCGAGAAGGCTATGCATGAGACGCATCCTGAGCTTTTTAGCACACGTGTGTAGAGTTCAGGTTTCTCTGTCTTTAAAGGGGGTAGTGACCCTAAGCTAGTAGAACCATTATTTGTGGACCACCCGAGGTCATAATAAGTTAGTTTTGTTTTTTAGACTTTAGGGATGAAGTTTCTTTTAAGGTGGTTAGTAATGTAATACTATGTTTCTAGAAAACCATAATAATTATAACCGATAATAATGTGTATTAGTTATAATAATTATTACATGGTGTTTATAATAAAAATATTATTAATATGTGTAATATTATTATGACTTATTAGTTATAAATTTATTTGGGCTAAAATATGCTAGAAGTTGCATATTAAAATTTAAACCTAGGTTTGGGTCATGACCGGTATCCGTTTTATCAAATAAACCTATTCCAGTAACTAGATAAGTTGTACTCAGATACTTTATCCGGTTTTGTGCCTAAATAAATTTTTCCTACCCTATTCTATTTTCTTAACTCACCCTAATCTCCCTTTACGGTGTCATGTCAACCTCATACCATAAGCTTCCCTGCCATGCTTGACTTGCTCTCTTTGTTTTGCTCCAAAAATTCCCTCAAGCCACTATCCTTATAACCCCTCCATTTTCTCTATTTTGTGTCATATGTTAACCCTCCCAAACAACCCACACACTCCCTCCGTATCCTGAGCTCCCTCATACAAGAAAGAGTCCCTTATTATCACCCCTTAGCTTCACCATTTTTCCTTGTAATGCACACCTCCACAGGTAGCATGTTGCACACCTCAACCCCAAGCACCGACAACCTTTGCTCCATCTCCCCTTAGTTGCAGCAAGACTCACCATGCCTTCACCCTTAGCTATAGAAAAACTCACCATTCCAACCCTCTAACTGCAGCAAAACTCACCACAACCTACCCCCTAGCTGCAATAATATCCACCATTCCTACCCCCTACAACAATAAAACCATCTAAAACACCCCCAAGCTTCGGCAATTCTCACCGTTGCTCACCCCTCCCTTTGACAACTCCACCAATCCCACCCCCTAATTTTGGCTTTCCTTTCTGCTGCAACCCCCTAGCAATGGCAAGTTGTGCCGTTGCTAGCCTTTCTTGCTTGACAAACCCCAATTGATCCCCTTTGTTACACAATTTTTAGCCAAGAACTCCTTCGAACCTCGATTTGGTTTTTTCCCCAATCTTTTCTCTTCCATTACCTTAAAACTTAATTAATTATATCAATAATTATAATTATTTTTGATTAATTTTTCTTAGGTGATATTCCAAAAGTTTTGGAAGAAGCGAATTAAGATAAGCGTGCTTAGAGACTGAAGCCTTTATTTGTAAGGACACTAGTTGATGTTTAGGGATTTTTGTTAAATGTTTGAATAGCTATGTGTATTATAATTTTATTCTTATTATATTTTTAAATGCATTATGTCAATGATATTTTATGACAAATTGGTTTATATGCTTGAAAAAAGAGTAAGAATGATAAAAAGATGTGCTGATATGACTATATTAAGTTAAGTCGTATTTTTGTGGATAAGTATAAATTTTGGGAGAGTAGTATGGACCTAATGAATTATTATAAATGGAAAATGATTATATTTAAGATGTATTTTTGTAAAATGAGGATTTGAAAATAACGATATTAAGGATATGAGATTTTCGTAAAATAAGGGCTATCAGCTATCTTTAAGGATATAAGATTTTGGTCAATATGGGTTAATATGAAAACTTTGGTATTTTAAAGTTTTAGATGGATTAAAATATGCTAATAATATCATGTGAAGTGTTTGAGAGTGATTATGAAGGTCATAAGTTCTTTAGAGGAAAAAATAGCCTAATTTAGAAATAATAGCCTTAAAACAGTAATGTTATTATCACATGTGTAAAATGTTGGATTTAGGCCACGAATTTCATAGATTTTGTTAATATGGGTCTTTTAAGGATGCATATTTAATTTGGTAATTATATGATCCTTATGGGAAAAGTTATGACTTAATTGTGAAATTATGATTTTAGGAACCTTATAAATAGTAACTTTTAAGATAGGTCTATTATTGCATATATAAGATGTGGGATTTAGACCTAAAATTTAGGGTATGTTAATGATACTATTATTTGAGGAATATATACTAAATTTGGTGGATAAATGATCAATATGGGGGAAGTTATGTTCAAATTGAGAATGTTGGGTTTCTAGGAAAAATGAGCATCTTAATCTTTGAGAACAGTCTTGTTGTATGTATATTGATGTCTTTATTGCATTAATTATGTTTCTTACTCATAACCAATCATGAATAATATACTAATAATTTAAAGTGAAAGATCACATGGGCCGAGCCAAGGTATTTTATAAGTCTATTCCATCGGCTTAATAATAGTGGCTAGTCGTGTTTTATCCTGGGAGGTGTATTAGACTGTTCTAATAGTTTAAAAATAGTGGGGCCTAATATCAAATTGCAAGATAATATAAGTATGAGATAAGTAATTAATGATTAAGACACTAATCACTTATAGTGAAAGATTAAGTAAGTTAGGACCGAGGTGTAGGAGTCCGGTCCACCGGCTTAATATTAGTGGCTAGGCGTGTTTTGTCTTGGGAGGTGCTTTAGATCATTCCACCAGTTTAAGAATAGTGGCTAAGAAAATCTTCCCCTAGGAGGTGTAGAGTCCATTCCATCAGCTTAACAATAATGGCCAGGAGCGTTTTGCCTTGGGAGGAGTTTTAGTCCGTTTTACCTGATTAAGAATAGTAGGGTCCCTGAATTCAACATAAATAAAAGAATGGGTTATATCATATTTAAATAATATGAATTCAGACTAGTAATTATCTTGTATTGATTCTTGTACCTCACATGTATACTACTTTCTGCTATACACATATGTAATTATATGTTTTCCTAATTTAAACTGTATTGTTACCTTACTCAGTATGTAGCGTACTAATCATCCTTTTCATGGGTTCTACTCATTCCCATGAGTAGATCTGCCTTGTTTTGTAGGTTATTGATGATTATTAACATGATGTGCTTGCCTTGGGTGAGCGCTAAGCAAATTGGTAAAGGGTATGGTTATCCAGATATCTCTATCTCTCTTTGGACTCTTAGTCATCTATTTTCTCTATTTATTCCCTTCTCTCTATTCCGTATCCTATATTTCCATGGAATCAAGTGCTTTCCATACCTGATTCCTAGATATAAGGTTACTTTTGCCTTACATTCGACATAGACTAGGCATAGGGAGTGCCTTTTCTATATTGGATGCAGTGTGGCACCCCTATATTTTGTATTTTCGCTTCTACTATTAACTCTTTTAAAATACAAATTTTATGTTTTTGAAATTTAGGGGCGTTACACTTAGGCTATTAATAAATACTCCAAATATTACACATGCTATTATTAGAACATTTTAGACCATTTAACACATTAAAACACTAAAATTTTGATATTAAACCCATATTAACTATAATACCCTTAAAATCCTTATTTATTTCACAAAAACCTTATATGTTTGATAGTATTATTTTCCAATCCTCAATTTATTTCATCACCATACATATTAACTATAATAATTTTCACTCATCATAATTTATCAAATTCACATTTCAATGCCATATATCACACTAGTTCATTTTGGGTTTACGTATAAGACTTATTGTAATGATATTGTATAAGCGCATGATTTCTCATCTTCATCTCTTTCCATCATATGGTACCACATTATCAGAACATAATAGTAAAAACATGAAATTAACAACATAATCATAAAAATGTGATAATAGACAACAATCATACATAAAATTTAGCAAAAAAACCCTAACTATAACTTGAATCCTTACCAAAAAGACAACGATCTCTAACCATGCATACGTCTAACAATCCTACTTTGAGATTACAGGAAAATCACCTAAAAAATAAGAATAATAAACAATTCAAACTTAATAATACAACTAAGGAAAATATAAGGTAAAATAGAGTGGAAAAAAGAGAAAAATTGAAGCAACAAGGTACGGGATAATATGTGGCACAATTAGAGTTGTTATGGGAGAAAGTGGTGCAACAATGGGCGAGTGGCAAGAGGAACTCATGCTGGTAGGGTTCTGAAACGTGAGGTCCACATGTTGGGGGGAAAGGGAATTATGAACACCTCACATTGGTGGGATGTTGGTAGTGTGGCATTGTGGTGTTTTGGTAGATGGTGAACATGAAGTTCAGATGTAATTTTGGGTGGTTTGCCATGAGTTTGTGACACTATAGTGGGGCGATCAACTTGAGTTTCTCATGCAGGTATAAGAGGGAAACGTGAGATTCTATAGTTATAGTTACTTCACAACGTGAGGTAACAAAGGTTTTGTAGAGCTTTGTTGAAGAAAATGGTAGAAAGATGACCAATAATGAATAGGTAAGTTTAAGAGAGGAAGAGGGAGTCTGAGGAGAGGTTGGTGAGGCATTAAATGAGTTAAGGAAAGATATTTTAGGTGTATATATATATATTACATCGTGAAAATGGTGAGGAATGATAGAGAAGGTAGGGTAAGTGATGTAGGAGTAGAAGAGAGGTTTAGGGGATTTTAGGGTAAAAACATTCAATGAAAAATCCTATGTGTTGAGGGAGGGGATGGTGGTGATGATGAATTTAGGATATTTAGGTTGTAGGGGTGGAAGCTTGACCTAAGAAAAATGGTTAGGGAGGAGGAAAACATGCAAGTGAGTTTCTGTGTGACTTTGGATGGAGTAAATCACTTATGCATGTGAGTTTAGGTGACGTTGGACTCTTTTGCATTTCCTCATTTTCTTTACTATCATTTTCTATATCTTAACCATCCAACTTGACTTATATGCTCCATTCATTTTTCTTGAGGAAAATCAAAGATTCAAGAATAGGGGAGTTGATAAATTTAAGTACTTTCAATATTTTAATCATTTATTATCCTTATTTACTTGTTCTTTGCTGTGATTTCCTTATATTTTAGCCTAGTTTAGCTCTTTGGTTTGTGTTAGTGCTCTTTTGATGTGTTATGTAGGAAATGTTGGTGCTAAGAAAAAAATTAGAGCAAAGTGAGAGCCAAGAGACGCATGGGAAGAAGCTACATGACTTCTCAATGTCTAACAACATAGGAGTGTTGAAGTATATAAGAAATAGTGGTGAAATTGAAGTTTCTAGACTCAATATGGCCTACTAGTGTTAATCAATATGGTCATGTTGGCCTTCAACATGAATATTGGGTCTTTGACTTCAACACGACTCGACCGTGTTGGGTGTTAGTTTTTGTTTTCTCATCACAATTTTAAGGGATTAACGGTTACATTCGATGGTAGATTTTTCTAAATCTAATTTAACATGACCCAAAGGATTTCTAAAGGCTTTTCTTCCCTATCTTTTCTTTCTATTGTATTCATCTCTCTTTTATGGATAGGACATTGGATTAATCAATTGCTTTCAATTTGTAAATATTAGTTATGGAGAATTGAAGTACCTCATTGATCTCCATCTCTATGGTTTTATCTATTAAATGATTATGTTTCTCTTCTACTATTATTTATCTTATTTCATTATTATGATTTATGATTTCAATTATGCATGAGTAATTATTTGTTATAGGATCAAATTAGGTTTGACACCATTGCTCATTGGATAAATTGATTGAATTATTGTTGGAATTGTTTGAATTATACTTTTAAATTAATAGTATTTACTTAATTAGGGTTAGAAAATTGATCACTATTTTAATTTAATTATGTTGTTAATTAGAGTTAAAAGATTATAATTAACATAAGAACTTAATAATTGAATGGGAATTAATGGCTCGTGAATGTAGATTACTGATTCTCAAAAATTGATTAATTTTGCTTGTTCTTAATGAGTTTAATTAGATATATAACCATGAAAATAGGTTGTTAGATTTAATGAAGCATGACTTTTAGTCATTGAAAGAGATTAATGATTAATTTTAGCTAATTGTTCCTAGCGTATTGAACAAATCCGATACAAGATAGATTGATTAATTAAATTATATTGGAATTGTAACTAAAATTTGATCTTAGGCTTATTTCAAATTGATTAAATTCATAGTTAGTAGTCTCCATCATTTTATTTGTTTCCGATTTTCATTCATTCATTTTAAATTTATTCGTTTAGATATTCAAAAATAATGAAAATTAGAAGTTAACACTGAAATCCTTATGAATACGACCTTGTTTTGCTATTACGTCATCCGCACACTTGCGGATTTAATAGAACAAACATACATACACAATTACCACTACAATTGTTAAACTTTTCTAATAATAAATTATATGATCACAACATATACAATTAATCACAATTAACAATATGCATACACAATTACCACCACGATTACTATACATTTATAATAATACATTATTTAATTACAACA
The DNA here is from genome assembly GCA_039764185.1 of Tamarix austromongolica. Taxonomy (NCBI): domain Eukaryota; kingdom Viridiplantae; phylum Streptophyta; class Magnoliopsida; order Caryophyllales; family Tamaricaceae; genus Tamarix; species Tamarix austromongolica. Next base: position 24,228,018 of record CM077819.1, read on the forward strand.
CATCCATTTAATCAGAACACATACATCAACACACAATTACTCTACCAACATTTATATATATCAAAATATAAACATTTACTATGTAGCAATTTAGGAAAAATTTGGGGATAAATATTTCTGAAAATAATTTTGTAACAACATTGTCATCGCTATAGTCCTTAGGGACGTAGTTTTTCCTCCCATTTTTAAATCTCCAACATTACTATTAGCGATGCCAAGGTGTTGTTTCTAACACTGTTGTCACAAGTTTATAGTGTTTTGGTAAGTAATATTAAATACCAATTTCATTTGGAATGATATAAAGTTAGTTATAGGATGCTTCTTTAAAATTATCATTTCTTATGTCTATCTTTTGACCATTCAACTAGATGCTTCTAGGAGTACTACATCATTTAAGTGTAAAGATGGAACATAATAGCCGGATATACAACATAAAAGTGATAAATGTCAAGTGAGATATTTAAAGGTTAGAAATAAACATCGGCCAAACATGATTGATACGGACCGAACATCATCAAATACTCCTCTCTATTCACTTTTTGGTAGTCGTATCTTGTTGTCTCCTCACTTATATAGTTCCACGTTTTCTATCTTCAAGGTAAACTGGGATTCGAAGTCAGATTAAGGAATGGAGGCAAAAAGCGTGGGAGGAAGCACTTTTGAACCACATTTTTTGTAATTAATTAAGTTTGAATTTTTAACGCGTTGTAATCATGGTTGGAACATTAGTATTTTTTGTAGGGTGTGTGTGTTTAGTGGCCGATGATGATTTCACCCTAATTTTTGAAATCCCATTGATAGTCTCGGGTTAGGCGGAGTTGGTTATCAATGGCCACCCCCGAGCCTAAATGAGTATGGGTAATTTAGTTCCGGAATCCCTATTAACATTGGATTCAGGATCGGTATTATCCCGTCATAATCGCCTCCTGAATCTAATGGAAATAGGAGTATTTTTTTACCTCCTTTTTGAGCCAAGTTTGGACTGAACCAAAACTTGAGCCTAGGCCCAAGTTCTGGCCTAGTTGGTGGGTGGCTCCTTGTGCCCTAATGACCCACCTATTTAACCCCCGTTTTCCTTCTTGGGGAGCCCTGATCGCCTTTTTTTTGTTGCTCTCCTGGCGGCTCGACCCTTTCTCCGTTCTGCCTTATTGTCGACCGTTGGTGGTCACCATTGCTGCACATCCACCTTTTCGCCTACCCCGGATCTTGTCCCTGATATCCAATCTGAGGCCTTAGGTCAACCGTTTTCTTACCCTTGCCCTCTCTCCCCTTTTTTGTCGATGTCCGATTCCCGTTATATATATACGACGGGGTTTGCTTGTAAAGGGTGAACGTTGTTGAATGAAAATCTATTGGATTTATTGCTAGCTCATGCGCAAATCCATTGAAGTATCAACGTTTGGCTCAGAGAGTACTTTGGTTCAGGGGGAAATGAGTACGTTCCCGACCCCCATTTGACGGATCGAGTACAATCCGACTACTCGGGTTCGTTTCAATGATACTTATGTGTTGTAATTTCAAGATAAATGCATCACAATGGGTTAAAAAAGTTAAAATGTGATGATCACCATGATTCAAGTAATTCTACATTGACTATTGTACACCCATAATATACCATGTTACAACGTTAAGGTGTGATATATACTATCTACTAGCACTAAGTTAAAATTTCACCAAAATTATACCATGGAACTATAAATCAAACGTAATGTAATTGGGCTATGCTTTTGGCTTTTGACATTGCTAAACAATATAGTGATTCACATAGTTATTTTTGTTCCAAATGATCAATAATTTTTACATACTTATAATTTATAAAACTTCAACGGGACAAGTACCAATACATTTCTCAAAGTAGAGTTGCATAATAACATTCGCGTGAGATAAACAACAATTCATATAAAACCATGTTTTGTTCTGTTTGAAGGGCCATCTACGACTCGAGCGTTGATTTCACTGTACCAATAAATGTGTGGTTACATATATTAAGCGATGAAAATTAAATTAATTCTTAAAGTAAATATTAGAGCATACATAAATAAGTTTAGAAAAATATGTATAACAAAAATAATTTCTTATCAAGTTAATTTAATAAAATTACTTATGAAATTATGAGATTCAAAATGATGAAACTTGTTAGTCACCGAGGAATCCAATTTTGTTAGTCACCAATTAGTGACTAGAGTAAGTTAATGTTAATGTTATAATGGAATTTTATCATCATTCGATATTTTACCCGTTACTTTATATTACTAATTATTATTGTTAACTGGCATAGTAAATGAAAGGATTAAATTATCATTTTTAATATAGTACTCCATCTATATAAAAAAAATTCTGTCATTGTACACACTATTTAATAAAATAATAAAAGTAGTCTTAAATTACACCAATACCCTTTATTAAAAATAACAAAATATTGAATATATATATATATAATTAAAAAAAATTAAGGATAAAAAAATAGACTTTAATTTTTCTAAAATAACTTTACCTTTTATACAAAAATTTAATGAGCAAATGACTTTTTGTAGATAAGGAGGGAACATTTTTTAAATTTTATTCACTTCAATCTGAATAATAATATAGCTTACTCACTTAAGTTAATATAATAAATATTTAAATAATATATATATATGTATGTATATATATATATATATAACTAGAGCAGATAATATAAAGATAAATTTTTCTACCTAAACTATATCCATTATTACTAATCATAAATTACTGCTGCCATATATTATTGCTAATTAATAAGATGGAACAATTAGTATAACTATTTATTAATATAATGTGACTATTCATCTCCTATATGCATTAAATGTATATAACTATTCATTTGCTGCACATATGTCAAACAATTAATTTTAATAAAGTATTAACTATATATTTTCTAATCAAATATTTTCTTAATTAATTATCCGAACATGTGTAGAAAACTATTCGTTTTCTGCGTATTAATTGAATTGTTGGACTGTTCATCTCTTACATATTAATATATAAATAATTAATACACTAAAGTGTATATTCATTTGCTTCACATGCATATATCCATTAATACAATGCAACTATTTATCTTCTATGCGTAGCAAATGCATATAACTATTCATTTGTTGTACATATGTCGAACAACTAATTTTAATAAAGTATTTTCTAATCAAATATTTTTTTAATTAATTACTTGAACATATGCAGTCAACTATTAATTTCCTATGTATTAATTGAATTGTCAAACTATTCATATCTTACATATTAATATATAAATAATTGATAAATAATTAATACACCAAATAAAGTGTATAAACCAATCGATGCATCTACTGTCATTAATACATACAACTAGCAAATACATATAACTAATTTTAATGAATTATTATTATTTTTCTTTTTTTTTAAGGTTAGGTCAACATCAATCAAATATTATGATGATGATGATAATTGTTTATAATAATAATTTTATTATTTATTATTAATAATATGACTATTATTATTAATATAACTATAATAATTATAACTATTAATATAATTAATACTAATATAATTATTTATATAATTTTGATAATTACTATTATCATAATAATGAATATTAATATAATTGATTATTACTATTATGAATATTATCATGATTAATAATATAATTATTATTAAAGAAAAACTAATAACAGAACGACAACATTGGTTATTATATAAAAATATAATTGTTTGACAGACAATATATAGACAAATTTTTCTACCTAAATTATACCTGTTATTACTAATCATATATTATCACTGCCATATATTATTACTAATTAATAAGGTCAAATAAATGATGAAATACTCATGCGTATTAATTGATTTGTTAAACTATTCATCTCCTACGCTGCATAACAACAAAATAATATTCATCTCTTACGTATTAATTGAGATATTCATCTATTGCACATATGTTGAACAACACATATTAATCAAGAATTTTCTTAATTAATTATCTAAAAATATGCAGCCAACTATTCATCTTCTACATATTAATTGTGTTGTGAAACTATTAAATATATGAATGTAATTATTCATCTGCTGCACATATGTCGAACAACACATATTAATCAAGTATTTTCTTAATTAATTAATTGAACATATGAAGCTGACTATTCATCTCCTACATATTAATTGAATTGTCGAACTAATGAACATATAAATGCAACTATTCATCTCATGCAAACAACAAATTCATATAACTATTCATTTTCTATCATTAATACAGTACAACTATTCATCTCCTACATGCAACAAATGCATATAACTATTCATCTGTTGCACATATGTCGAACAATACATATTAATCAAGTATTTTATTATTAATTACTTGAACATATACAACCAACTATTTATCTCTTGCATATTAATTAAATTGTTAAACTATTCATCTCTTATATAATAATATATAAATAATTAATACACCCCCCGTGCATTGCACGGGAAAATGTAACTAGTTATTAATAATATGACTATTATTATTTTTATAACTATAATAATTATAACTATTAATATAATTAATACTAATATAATTATTTATATAATTTTGATAATTACTATTATCTTAATTTATAATATAATAATGATAATTATTATTATGATAATAATGAGTATTAATATAATTGATTATTACTATTATGAATATTATCATGATTAATAATATAATTATTATTAAAAAAAACTAATAACAGAACAACAACATTGGTTATTATATAAAAACAAAGTTGTTTGGCAGATAATATATAGACAAATTTTTCTGCCTAAACTATACCTATTATTACTAATCATATATTATCACTGCCATATATTATTACTAATTAATAATGTCAAATAAATGATGAAATACTCCTATGTATTAATTGATTTGTTAAACTATTCATCTCCTACGCGGCATGACAACAAAATGATATTCATCTCCTGCATATTAATTGAGATATTCATCTATTGCACGTATGTCGAACAACACATATTAATCAAGAATTTTCTTAATTAATTATCTAAAAATATGTAGCTAACTATTCATCTCATGCATATTAATTGAGTTGTAAAACTACTAGATATATGAATGTAATACATATATATGTCGAACAACACATATTAATCAAGTATTTTCTTAATTAATTACTTGAACATATGCACCAAACTATTCATCTCCTCCATATTAATTGAAATGTCTTATCGAACTAATGAACATATGAATGTAACTATTTATCTCATGCGAACAGTAAATTTATATAACTATTCATCTTCTGTCATTAATACAGTACTATTATTCATATCATACATGCAACAAATGTATATAACTATTTATCTATTGCACATATGTCGAACAATACATATTAATCAAGTATTTTATTAATTAATTACTTGAATATATACAACCAACTATTCATCTCCTACATATTAATTAAATTATTAAACTATTCATCTCTTATATAATAATATATAAATAATTAATATACCACCCGTACATTGTACGGGGAAATGTAACTAGTTTATATTAAAATGTACTTTTCCAACTTAAATTTATCTACTTAATTTGATGGGAAAAATTATTGATGGTCCATTTGAACCAAAATAATTAAAGTTGGTCAATCTATTTAGTGTCTAGTCTAGTTTTTTTGGTACTCGGATATACATGTACATATAGAGAATATAACATTTACATTTATATATAATTAGGTGTACATATTAGTATAATTATATGTATATGATATTTTGTACTTATAACTAAATATTTTAGAACTATTTTAATTTTTAACTAATTAATTTTACCTAAATATACTGTAAAGAAATTTTCCCTAATTTGATCGAGCTTAAGTTTACTAGTTCCAAAAAGACTGTTTCAAAGCATGAGACTCGGGTTGACTTGGTAACCCTGATTAGTCGAGGCAATTGAATATTCTCAACGCACTATAACATCAACTTACTCGGTAAGCCGGCAAGTGAAGATATTGTCATTATTACTTATTCAACAAATTATTTGTTGCTAACATATGTACTCCCTATTATTAAAAATAAAATAAAATAAAATAAAATAAAACCTTTTCAGGGGTTATTTTTTGTATAGAAAAAATTTATTATTGAAAATGATAAAACTAATTTCCATTTTTTTAATCTATTTTTTTATTACATCTTTTATGTGTTAATTGTTTTATTTTCCCAGTAAAAAGGTGAGATATTACGATTATATTAGCTAATAAAAAGGTGCGATAGTTATTGAATGACATTTTTTAATTTATTTACACGGATGAAGTCTATTACACTTCCAACTTATTTGATAAATCGATAATTACATATTCTTGCTCCGTTTTATTTCGCTTCACTATTTTGCCAAGGGAAGCCTTACTAGTCCTTAGTTTATCGGAGGTGGAAGACGTCGTGAATGGTGACCGGACTTTCCGAATCAAGTCGTATAAAAATGACACCAGTCCTCATACATGCCGCTGTGCTTCTCTACGTTTTCAATATCGAAAGTTGCAGATTCACCATCAGAAACCATATTTGGAAGTACATGATATATTTTAGACTCTATTTATTCGAGGTTACAACAGCTCCATCGTGTTGAATGGAGGGCTCTGCTGATGCAATTGCAGCAAAGAACCGTGAAATATAAACATAAAACCTTTTTTCTTTCCCAGTGACATACGCTCGATGTTCCAACCAACAGCAAGCGTTTAAATTAGATATGAAACATTTACCAAGCTCAGTACTCAAAAAATCCCCAGCATGCATAACCAACTTCAACGAAAACCATCAATTTTCAGCTTGATCTGTTTCTTATAAGAGCTGAAGAAGGCTTATCCAAGTTCATCCCTTGAAGAGATGATGGAATGCCAGAAGTTTGGAAATACGAAGCGGAGGAAGAATATGGAGCAGAACTTGCAGTCGCTGAAAGGGCACTGGCACTGGTTCTACTGGTACTAACGTTAGCAATCCTAGTTCCAAACTCAGCCATCAAATCATCAGTCGCAGATGCCCTAGGCGCAGGTGGTTTTTTTACCCTCGATTATCCCTTCAAGCATCTGCACTGCTTTCCCCATCATTGGCCTCATAGAGGGTTGCTCTTGGATACACCAAAAACTAACTTGAATCACTCTCATCTCTTGCTCCATTTCCACCGCAACATTAGCCAACCTCTTATCAAGTATTTTATTGACATTTCCATTCTCAAACTCTTCGTAAGCCCATACATAAAACATATTATTAGTCCCATCAGAGACTTCGAAATTTCTTCTCCCACTAACAATCTCCAACAACACCATGCCATAACTGTATACATCAGATTTAGATGTTACAGGAAGATTTGCGAGCCATTCAGGTGCTAGATATCCTCTTGTTCCCCTCAAGTGGCTTATACTTTGATGTCTATGGCACTCTTTCCGGTTCAAAAGCTTTGCTATGCCAAAATCAGAAACTTTGGCATCCTAGTTCTCATCCAAAAGAACGTTTTCTGGCTTGATATCGCAATGCACGATGCAGTCCATTTTACTCCTTCCCACCAGTGTTGCCTCCGCCAAATCCATCTTTTAGTGAGTGGTGGTGTAGTAGATATCCATAGTCGAGGGGAGAAAGATGGGTTGATATATAAATTGAAGTGAAGATGATGGCTTGCAAAAGTACGAGAAACATGTGATTGTGAAAAGAATGGGCACTGTGAGTTGATATTTCAAAATGAGCTGATTTTATTCTCTGTTACCTTTTTCTGATCATTTATGGGTGCAACAAATTATGGATGGGGAGGGAGTACGGAGAGGCAACGTGTTTATAGATGCGAATTCTTTCGAGATGAAAATTTGGAGAAGTAAAACCATTGGAACGAACAATCCTATACAAATCAACAAAAAACGTGACCACTCATGCAAGATGTGAAGGATTTGCTATTTTAACATACAGTTAACAACCGGGCTAAAATAGTTCTTTGGATAAATTCCCCATAGGTGGTGTAGTTCCACTTATATCATATGTTTCAAATTTGGAGATCCGCAATTTATATGCTTCTTTCTAGATGGAACGAAAAGCCCGCAATTCATTCCATGCCAGCTGAGACGTGTTCCACGACCCTTTTTCTGGCTGATTCTTTATACTATTAAAACAAATTGTAATGTTCCTAAATTTCTGTTCTACAAATAAAAGTTATAATAAAATATTCATACAATAGTGATAAATATTTAATTTTTAATATAATAATGATAAAAATAAAAATATGTACAATAATTCTAAATGATGAGTGCATTAAAGTAAAAGATATTTACGATAACCGATAACCGTAAAAGATGAGTATAGTAACGTAACATATATGCATAATATAAGAATTTAATTATACATCCGAGTGTGTCTTACAAGATACACTGAGGAGATCAAAATATGAAAGTTGGCTTAATGAAAATATTTTTGGTGACACAAAACCTAAAAGGGCAAAATATGAAGCAAATAATCACTACTTTTATTGAAATAATCATTTTTTACCTAGTTAATCACATGTAAGGATAAAATAATTTCCAATATTGTTCAAATGAAATAATCACATTTTTTTTTGTTCAAATAATCACCCCTATTTTAAAAGGCTTAAAAAGGCAGCATAGAACTTAATTTAATAAAAAAAATTTAATAAGACGAAACCTGAAAGAACAAAACATGTACTACACAATCATTTTTGTGCTAAGATAATCAACTTTTTGACTAAGATAAGCACTTGCAATGATAGCGCTATGCGGACTAGATAAGCATTGTTTTACTCGGATAATCACAAAGTACATAGTCACTTTTTTGACCAAAATATTATTTAATCACTTTTTTTTACCAAGATAATCACTTACAATGACAACATAATCATCCACGTTGTGCGAGTGAGATGATTACATTTTCTCCAAGTAACTGCCTGTGTTTCTTTTACTATTTGCAAATTATTAGATGCATTAGGGTATATCGTCACTGCTTTGTATATAATAATGGTGAAAGATCATGAGAACATTGTTCAAATTTAATAGTAAATTTTAGTAGAATAATGATAAAACATGCATACCATAATGATATAAATATAGCAATGATAAAATATTTGTACATAATAAGTGAAAAATCACGAGAACAATGCTCAAATGTAGTAGTAATTTTTTATTTATTTAAAATTTATGCTGAAAGATTAGTATAACTGAGATAAAGGATCAACATGATAATGGTGAATGATTAGTAGAATTCCGGTGAAAGATTAGTAAAATTAGAGCAAAAGATCAGCATAATGATATTGAAAGATTAGTATAACTAAGGTAAAACACTAGCTAGTAGATTCTAGATGAAAGATCAACTTAATTAATATTAGTAGATTGGGACAAAAAATTAGTATGATAGTGGTAATAGATTAGTAAGATTAAGGTGAAAGATCAACACGACATATTATTAAATGACTGGTGAAAGATATGCCCCAAAATTGCTTTTGATCATTTCTTAATTTTTTTTTAAAAAATAAATACTAAAATTTTGTTATTATTGTTGTTTATATCATCTTCTCAAACAAACTAAACATAAGAAAATATTTTATTTTTGCTTTGTATTTAAAAAAAAAAAACAAATGTAGCTTCAAGCTTAATTTGATCAACTTGTTCTTAATTCCTCCTCAAAAATTTTTGGTTTTGCTTTTTTTTTTCCTGTTACATTTATGAGAGTTCCCCCCCCCCTTTTTTTACTTATTCAATACTTTTGATGGTAAAAGGATTTATAATGTTAGGATCTTGTAATTTATAATATCTCCATTTTTTTCCTTTCAATTTTTTCCCTTTTTAACATTTATGGAAGTAAAAATACGATAACATTATTAGAAAAAATTGAGTATTTCCGCCATATTTAGTATAAGAAAAATGTTTTATTGTTTGTCTTATGTCAGACACAAGGTTGAGTATCCCCAAGCACATAACACAAGAGAAACTAGAACGTGTAAGATAAATTGCTTAAAACATAAAGGAATCAACGTTTACAAACCAATGCCATGTAAGCCTAAAACTAGTATTAAAAAAAAATACAAGAGAAGGAAACATTGACCCGAATGAAAATAAAACAAGGGAAGACACAATGGTAACTCAAGGATCAACAAAATGGAACGTCTCCAAAAATGCCTATGCTTTGCTAACATGATTGTTTCTGAAGAATAGGTTAGGTTACTCACCGGTCATCCTTGAAAACTTGCACAAACCTCTTACTTGTAAGATTGAGTAGGGGATGACAACAACAACTCCATCATTATGCATACATATTGAATAAATCAATCTACCACTATTATATAGATCATGATACATGCAAAAACCACATATGATGTTCAAGCTATATTATACCAAGACATGCATGCAATACTCCTATTATGCCATCTACATACTATTCATATAAGGTCATGTTTAGAAATTCTTTGATCTATTGGAACATGCTTGATCATAATTGTACAGACATACAGAAATGTACATGCTATAACATACTTGGACATACATGGCAATGTTTGGAGCTACTTATTAGAAGTAGTAATCTAAGATAATTACTTATTTTTAAAACTCTTTAGGCTTCGTATTAAATTCATAAGGAAACATGGATCAATTAGATTAACCATACAGTAGTACATAGGTTGTATCTTATAGAGTAATGAGTATATAGATACACATATGACACTTCAACCATGGGTTCTCACGGTAGAAGGATCATAATTATACATAATATAGATCATGCGAGAATTTATGGAAACATGAAGAACAAGAGAATCATATGATAATGGAGCGCTTAGTGTTAAGTACATGATAACACATTATATATATATATCATGATGGATATACCACATGATGCATTCTAAAAAACACTTCAATGATGGAACATTTAAGGAAAGTAAGCAAATGTTATATACTATACTTAGAACCAACTAGTTATTATCTTTCGTTAAAGTGATCATAAAAATCTCTTATACCAATTTCTTGAGCAATGGGTTGGTTCATACAGCCATTCATAACTTAATCATGAGTTAGTTCTTAAATATCTATGGAGCAATTCAGGTATCACATTATTGAAATAAGCATATCAAGGTCAAGCATATAATTAATACAAAGCTAATTTAATATACCTCTAAGACTTATTCCATTTATCATCTCTTTAGAGTTGTGATCACATATTTACATTCAATAAAGAGTCTTGATTGATCACTTATTCTCCAACATGGAACTCAGTCATAATAGAACCCCAAATGGTGGTTAATGTATAACCATATAAATATAAATGCATAATATTCTTTGTCATAGACCAAGGTAGGGAGCAACTCATCACAAATAACCATATAGATATAAATGATTGTTACTCTTGGTCATAGGCCAATGTAATGACCAACTCACCGTATCACTAGGTATCCAAACCCTTAAGTGTTGACACGCTCTAGGTACCTTATAGATGTAACATAGAGTAGGAGATGTACCAGAAACAACGAGGGTTCCCCTGCCCATAGTTGCATACCCAAAGGTGAATATAATATTAGTTACCCTTTGGTTAGCTAATCTGAGGGTTGGAGATATATAGGCTCAAATGATTTCTTTCTCTTTAAATAATTAATATTTTATGTTATAGACCACATCAAGGGTCACCACCATATCATTTTGAATAACATGCCATTTCAATCCAAATATAACCATATGGGGTTCTCACATTATCCATTATACCCATTAAGGATATCTTAAAGTAAAAACTCCATTACTTAGTGATTTATGCCAAAAATGGCAATTACAATATGAATACCAGTCATAAATGTCCGAGCCACCATTTGATTTCTAATAATCTCCCTTCTTCATAATTCATGTATTGGTCAAGGCTTAAGACTAGGGTCAAAGTCATGGTTCCATTACATAACCATAACCATCTATTAAGGAATATTTGAAGTCAATCCCTAAGGCCAACGGTAAAGATCCATTAGAGTCTAACTTTAATTCGTAGTATGTGTCCATTTATTTAAATAACTAAGTAAATGCTCCAGTTTATAACTAAGTTCAAAGTAGGGTCAACTTAAGGCCAACCTATATGTCCATGTTATTTACTTCTAATCATACTAGGTCATCCAACTTACTATGTTTCATATTTTTAATGCTAAGGGATAATTCATTTGAAGTCCATTTAACTACTATTAGGATTTTGTATTTATTTACTAGCCATAGGAAAATTCTATTTTTATCCATCTTCTCACCTAATTATTTTATGGTTAAGGGAAAGGCCAAAATTCTAGTTTAAGCTCAAACTTGGTCAACCTAGGGTAAATTTCTACTAACTGTAATTCATTATTTAATTTCTATTGATCCAATTTAATTTATAAATATAAGCATCTCAGTTCACCATCTAAGTATAGAAAAATTAAGATATCACATCCAAAGAAAATCATACAATTAAAGGAAGTTTTAGTGGAGACTAGTCAATGGGTTATCAGGACCATTTGATCGGTCATGACAACTAGTATATTAGTTACATGGACCAGTCAATTAGTCTAGGCACTACTCGACCTTCATAGCGACCATGAACCAATCGATTGGTTGAGCCAACCGATTGACTATTCTAGGATCCAATAGATGGGTTTGGTAAAATCAATCAATGAGTCTAAATTGAGACTAAGACCACTAAGGTTATAGGCTAACTGGTCAATCGGTCTTCCAAACTAGTTGATATTTCCCAAGGATCGGTCAATCAGTTGGGGGAAAACAACCCCTATCATGCACATTTACACACAATCAAGTTCTTTAAATTTTTCTCATTCAAGTTTTACATCAATCATAGATCATATAAGGTTCTTAACAAGTAGTATTCATGGATTAACATGTGAAATTCATAAATTATGCTTAGAACCTCAATAGTATATTGAAATCATACTTGCACCTTTATCAAAATCATTAAGTTATATATGATGGTCTTTCATGCTATAACTCCATGTAACACAAGATATACATTATATTACATATGCTAATGTTGTTGACATTATCGAAATGCCAAAGGTAGCCATAAATTCAAATTATACCCATGAGATTAATGCACTTAAGATTCCAAGTTAGGCTTTTCTACCCATACTTTCTTTACTTCAACTAACATGCCCAAACACATTTTCATATTTAAAACACATGCTTTCTCAGAAACATAGAACATTTACTTCACTCACTCATACTATTTTCCATGCAATAGGGAAGATAATGGTTTACCTCAAGGAAACTTAGCAAAAACCACTAAAAAAGAGCAAAAGTCTTTCTCAACTTGAAAATCCAAACCCTTTCAACTTCTAAAGACCTTAAAAGATAATATTGTAAACTTATTAAAGCCATCATAATCTCAAAAGAACTAAAATGAAACTAGAGATTAGAGAGAAAATTAAAAAAGGATCGACCTTCTCAAGAGAAATTGAGAAACCAAAGAAAAACTCAACCCCTTTCCAAGATCTAGCTCACCCCTTTCTCAAGGGAAAAGAGACGTGATTAGAAAAAGGATTAGGAGAGCAAAAGATGAATAGATTGAGTCCAGGAACTAAAGATCACCGTGGGAATTTTGGTGGAATAAAGAGCGAAGGAGGGAGATGCAGGTAAGCCCTTTTTTGCACTTAATATTTTTCCAGTGAGGAAAAATGGGTTAGGAAGAGAGTGCAAGGGTTTAATAAGGAGTGGGAACTAGAAGCCTAAATTCCTCTAACCCTCAAATCGTGTAGAAGGAGGAGGAGTGAAGGAATGCTGACCATAGGGTGGTGTGAAGTGTTAGGACAAAAACATGTAAGTTTTTAATTCTGAGAGATAAAAGAAAATGGAGACTAGGAGGGATGTAGAGGTCAGGGGATAAGATAGGGAATTAGAAGGCAGAACTGTGAAGAGAATCTTGCATATCTAAAGGAAACAAAATATTGAGAGAAAGGAAGAATAAGGATATGAAAGAGTGAAGTCAATACTATTACTTTTGGGATTTTAAACCATTAGATCCATTTATGTGGCTAAGTCAATCTCACATAGAATTGAAACATACAAGTGTTTGTTTATGCCTACTTTATAGAAAAATTTTAACTAGTGAAAAATAACGTTGATTGGAATCCTACTCCACCTTGTTTATGATGATGCCTAGTCATCCCCCTGTTTTAAGTCGGTATGAGCAGGGTGTTGGGAACATGTCCTATGATGGTTCTGTGGGAGGTCATGCCTTACAAAAAATAATAGGAATGTATGGAAGAACATGGGGCACATTATTTCAAGATTCACCCTAATGTTCTAATTTCTTATGCCATAGTTAAACCACATTACAAAGAAGTGTCATTCAATATTTATGAGATAAAATTTATTTATTTTTCTTTTACTTTACCCTTTATTTTTTATGATTTTATAGCTTTCACTAAGTACTATTAACATTTTCAATGATTTTTTATATAGGGATAATTGAATTATTTGATTTAGTTCCTTAATCATTATACTAAAAACTAAAACAACACTTATTTATGAACAAAGATAATAGTATTTCACCTTTTTTTTAAAGAAACACATGACTCTTATTAGATTAGATAACATTTTCTATCTCAAACAAATACTTTCCTCATAGATATATTTTCTTATTATTTTACACATGAATGAATATCTTAATATGAAAAAAAAAGATATTTCAACTCCCTTAGACACAAATAATATCAAGATGAAACTATAATACTCACTTCGTCCATAATAATAGGTTAGATTTCTATTTAGTCTATCCTAAAATATAGTATGGTTTCTATATTTATTTTATTTATTCCTTTTAAAGCCCTTAATTAATTCACAATATAGAAATAACTTTTCCTAAAAAAAATGAATCTCAACAATTTCCAATATGAGGGTACATAAGTAAATTACATAATAATAAAAATACTACAAACATATACTCCCATAGTTTCAAAAATAAGTCATTTTAGGACTGAATTTTTATTAAAACAAAGTCATTTTGACAATGGCAATGCATAACTTCCACTTTTATATTTACCATTTTTTTCACCTTTCATTATCCATATATTACTTTCTATGTTAGTTTTTAATGAAGGATATACGTGTAATATTAATGTTAGTTTTTTTTATCCGAAGGGATAAGTTTATTCACTAACGGAAAATTACATGCTATCCTGTATAATAGAGCACGGTTGGCCACCTCTAGAAGCATCAAACAGAAGAAGGTCCCTAACATTCTTAGGAGGCAAATCAAAAAATTGAACTCCATAATTAAGGCCGTGGCCTATATTAGTTCTTTTATTAGCCACCTTATTAGACTCTTAGTAATTATGAATAAGCCTAAAAGAAGTAAATTTCAATCCCAGGAACTTGCATGCATCAATAAGAGAAGCATAAGGATGATGCAAGCAAAGGAGGGGCATTGATGTTGACCGCAATTTTTGAGTCACAACAAGTAATGACATAGGGAACACCACAACGTCGAGCTTCAGAAAGGTCATACCATACACCCTACAGTTATGCTGCTAAGATATTACCAACTTCAAGGTTTATGAAGAAGTTGAAGGACCAATGACCCGTACTATCTCTGGCTACACCACTAGCTGCAATTTTCCCTAGGTTAGTAAGAGCACTATCATCAACATTAGTTTTTAGGACATTATGAGGAAAGAATAGTATCCAATGAAATGTTAGCTCTTAGAGGAAGATCTATAGCTTAATTTTTGAATTCAATACAAAGATTGAGCTTATTCATAACCAAAATCCAATATGCATTGAGAGGCTCAAGGGATCTAGAATTCCACATCATCAAAGAGTTTTCTATTTCTTCACTTCCAGACCATTCAATAGGTAATTACAAAAATAAGGGAACAAGGGATATCATTATTCTTTATAGGTTTTTCTTGGTGTAAATTTGACCATAGCTAATCATAGAGAGAGCTACTACAGAAGTCCCAATGCTTTTTGACAATAACTAACATCTACCAAACTTTTATACTGACAGTGCAATCCTAAACAACGTACAAGTTATATTCATAGGAATAATTATTGATGGAGAATTCAATTGTGGAGTCGATACCTCTCCTTTCCCTATTGTGATTCATTAAAAACCTATCATGAGAGAAGAGCCATAAGAAAGTCTTAACTCTTTAGTGAGTCGATAACTTCCATATGAGGTTCCATTGGGGCAAAGGTAAAGGGAAATCATCAAGAAACATATGGTAGGAAAACTTCACAATGAAAAAGCCATTAGAGGTAAGGCCCTAAGACAGTGAGTCCATAACATCATAGTTCAGATCAATGAAAATGCTAGAAAACTTTGCCAGATAGATCAAAGGAAGAAAATGTTAAAACTCACTCCAATTCTTGTTTTGGTTCCTGTCGATATAGTTTCTCACTGATATGATATAAACCTAATTAGGAATTAGAGAAGTGGCATAATCAATAAGAGTTCTAAAGCCCACCTGTTAGAAGTTAGTATTATGTCTATAACAAACAATTCAACTAGTGCCTTGACAAATAAGGGAGACAGCGTGTGTAATAGGTTTCCACAAGGGAGACTTGGTCTCATTTATTTTTGGATTCATCTCATTGGTATGGTGACCCAAACCCAAATAAGATCATTATCTTGCATGATGCTCCAAGCCAACTTCATGATAAGGACTTGATTCATATTATTCATATTAAGAAGACCCAATCCTCCTTTATCTTCAAGCTAACAAAGTTGCTTCCACCCAACATTGTGAACTTTATTGCCATTCATGGTACTTCCATAGATGAATTTTCTATTAATCATGTCAATCAAATCATTGACATACTTAGGCATATGCAAAGTCTACATAGTATGAAGGGGGTCATAGAGGTCATGGACTGTAGTAAGGTAATCTTTCTTGCCAAAGAAAAGAGATTGGGTTACCAACCTAATAGTCTATTTTGAACTTTGGTGATGATAGGCAAAAAGAAGTTCTTACCACACCTAGAAGGGTTCAATTGGACTCCCAAATACTTACCTAGGGCATTTGTAGATTTGATAGCCGAAGCATTCATAATACACTTTGCCATTTGAGTGGGGACATTTGGGGAGAAATAAATGGAAGACTCATCAAGGTTAAACTTCTCTCCTTAGGCACTAGTAAAGGCACTAAGACATTCCATGATGGTCTCAATTTGACCCATGGTAGCTTTAATAAAAAGAAGAAAATCATTTGTGAAGAATAAATGTGAATTTTTAGGTCCTTCTCTAGAAGTTGCCATCAGTTTCCACCTCTTAGTAGACACCATGTGATTAATGCAATGAGATAGGGACTCCATGTAAAAAAATATATAAGGGAAAATAGGATTGGCTTGCCTGACACCTCTAGAAGGTTTAAAAGCCCATGAGACATCCCCATTCTATAGAATTCTAATGGTGGGTGATGTGATGTAAATCATGATCAAAGAAATTGAGGAGGGGGCATCACGGACATGAAGAAAGTTTCCTCAATGAAAGACCAAGAAATCATATCAAACATTTTATCCAAGTCAACCTTGAGAGTTATGTAACAATTCTTACCTCACTTTTTCCTCATTTTGTGAATAAACTCTTGTGCTACAATAATGTTATCAAGAGTCTACCAATCAGGCAAGAAGTTGCTTTATTCTGCACCAATAAGCTTATTATTGATTAGTTTGATGCATGAGGAGATGACCTTACCGATCACCTTGTTAGTGGTGTTGCACAAACCAATAGGATGAAAGTTTGTAATAGTGGAGGGGTTATCAACCTTGGGAATCAAGGAAAGAAAGGTGTCATAATTCCCATCTTCGAGGATGATTTGATCAAACACCTTCTTGACCATATTAAAATGCTAGAGCCCACGACATCACATGACTTTTGAAAGAAAATGGAGCCAAAACAGTCTGGGCTAGGGCTCTTATAAGGATCCATAAAGAAAATAGGTTCCTTGACCTCCCCAAATGTAACTAATTGCTAAAGAAACTCAACATCAAACATGTTAAGCCATGGAAGATTGTAGGACAATAAAATATATGTGTCATTGCTTCAGCTATGTAGATATTTCCATAAAAACATAAAATTATCTCTTTGAGTTCATTTTGATCAGAAACCCAATCACCAATCTCATTCTTTAAGGTTGACACTTTGGATTTCCATCTTCTTTTCATGGTGGCAAGGTGAAATGCCCTAGTATTATGATCATAAATTGTAGTTGCCTCTAATTTGGATTTTTGAAGCAAAAAAAGATGCTCCTGAAGCAACGTATCATTATATTCAAAAATAAGCTAACCCCTCATTGTAGGACGAAAGAGTGGTCAAAATAGTGGAATTATTATTCCAAATCCTCTTTAATGTGTCTTAGAATTCCTTTTACATCATCCATGTAACATCAAACCTAAAAAGCTTGGAAGTGTTACAAACTACATTATTATCATGAAACTTCAAAAGAATGGGATGGTGGTCTGAATGCATGAGAGGGAGGTGATTCACCATAGCCTAATGAAAAGAAATACACAATCCTCATTAGCAAGCATGCTATTAATTCGCGAACTAATGCAATGGCCCACTATATGACTATGCCAAGTAAACTTTGGTCCTGTTAACATAAGATCTGTGAGGCCACATGCATTCATTCTATTATTGAATAAGATGCATCTTGAAGTATTTCAATGTAAGCAACCTCTTCTCACATCAATTGAACTAATGTCACTAAAATCACCTCCAACAACCTAGGGAAGGTCTGCAACCTTTGAAATAGAAATTAAATCCTCCTAAAGCTCATCATAGATAAAGACCGAAGGGGAGGCATACACCCCCATAAAGAGAAAAGTAACAACCATGCCAAGAGTGATATGAGTGTGAATGAGCTGAGTTAAAACAATAATAACTTCCATATCAAGCTGATTTGGGTACCACAACAACCAAAGGCCATATGCAAAACCCCTGACTTTAACATGTGCATTTACTTCATCTCTGAGTTTTTGAATTGCATTATCTACCTTAATACCACCAATATTGGTCTCAACAAGAAAAACCAAACAAGTTTTATGGAGTTTAACAATATAAAAAATAACTTCTTCGAAAATCAACATTATTTGCTCCCTTAACATTCCATAGCAACATATTTGGTACTTTATTAATTTTTGTTGTATTATTTATACCAAAAGGTAAGAATTGGACATCAATCTCCATCGACCCAACTTGTGGCCCCCCATCATGTTCACTCTCCTCGTAAACATTACTTGCTTCATCCAATATTTTGGATCACGAATAATATTTTTGTCGGGCTTGAGAAAAGCCTTAGGCACAATCGTAGCAACTAGGGCCTTGTCACCCAATTTAAGGGGCTTCAGGGGATTTCATAGCGCCCTGTAGTTGGAATCGGCTATAGCTAGAGGCCTCTTCCTGTCTGCAATCCCTTGGGGGGCATTATATTTCTTGGTTGTCCCAGCTCGAGAGGGAAAAGCTGGGACATCAGCCATCTTTGTAACGACTAGACGACTGACCATTTTACCTAGCATTGTTGAGTCAGCTGGTTGGTCCCATTTTGTTCTAGAATTCGAAGGACCTATTTGAAATTTATCTTGAGCCTCCTTTGCCGAGAAATTTGGCTCTAAAATTTCATTATCTTCCGCCATAATTTCAGTCTCACCCAGGTCCTCCATCCCCTCCCCCAATTCCTGTAATGTCGCAAAACGAGAATTAGTGGCATAATTCATCAGTTGAGGTTTAGGGGCAGGCTTCGTGAAGTCGATTTTTCCCAAATTAGGCTTACTCATTGTTTTCCTTGCCGATAGGATGTTTCACCAATGACTTCTGCTGGAAACTATTATCCAAGGTCCAAACAAGGAGTCCTGTTCGGTTAGAACTGCAGAGCTTTCCCTCGCTTCCTCGCTTTCAGCTTTCCTAGCAAGAAACTCGGTGAAGAAGAGCAAGAGTCATGAGCATGGCCAATTTTTCCAAACTGAAAACAAAGCAGGTTAATAAAAGAGGACAACGGGTCAACCGGGGACGGCGGGTAGAAGGAAATTTCCTGCAACTGCAGCTTCCATTCAGTTTGGAATTTTCACAGATTCAGTGGTCCTCCGACCGAAAAGTTTGCCTTCTTCAAATCATCTACAGAAGGGACTAGCTATTACGTGTGTTTCATGCAAGACCAAGTCTCTTTCTCTCTCATCAAGTCATTTATTCATTCATGCCTAAATATTCTTACTTGGAATATCAATCATTAATGGAAGAAAGAAATTAACACCACCTTGTGCAGCAGACACGGACATGAGAAAACATTGTTTATGGCCGTTCAACAAGCTTCTGCAACTTGTGACAATATCCTTCCTCCTCTTAGTCCCTCTCTACCTTGGTGCTGATACCATCACTGCAGATCAGTCTCTGACAGGCAATGAAACCATTGAGTCTGAAGGCGGCAACTTTGTGTTAGGCTTCTTTGAACCTCCAGGCTCCAAATCCTCCAACTTCTACATAGCCACGTGGTACAAGAAAGTTTCAGAGCTAACTCCTGTGTGGGTAGCAAACAGAGATAGCCCTATCTCATGTAAGTACTCTTCACACCTTAAATTATTAGATGGCAATTTAGTTCTAACCAACGGGTCCAAAGAAGCAGTTTGGTCCACAAATTTGACCACCACAGCCGTGGCCTCAAAATTAATACAGGCAACCCTCTTAGATAACGGAAACTTTGTCCTAAGAGAGGGTTCGAGCTCATCTCAATTTATTTGGCAGAGTTTTGATCATCCTACTCATACATGGCTTCCCGGCTGTAAGCTTGGTTTTAATGAGAAGACCAAAAGCGCCCAACATCTTACAGCCTGGAAAAATTCAGCAGATCAAGCAACAGGCCTTTTCTCCCTAGAGATCAGTCCTAGCGCGACCGGTGACTGGTTAGCATTGTGGAACACCAGTGTCTCATACTGGGCTGCAAATTATGATTTTCGGACTCGGAAGTTTTTGCTTCCATCAATAAACCTCGAATATATCTGTAATTTCAGTTTCGTTTATAATGAAAATGAGAGCTATTACACATATACTCTATTTAATCCTTCCAAAATCTCGAGGCTCATCATGGATGTTTCTGGACAAATCAAGCTAGAAATATGGAAGCAAAAGTCGAAACAGTGGGATTTATTTTGGTCCGCGCCAAAACATCAGTGCGAGGTTTATGCCTTCTGTGGTGCCTTTGGTACCTGTGAGGACGAGTATGAGACATCCTGCAACTGCCTCACTGGTTTCAGTCCCAAGTCGAAGAGTGATTGGGACCTTGGGAAGTACTCTGGAGGATGCGTTAGGGATACCCGACTGCACTGTGGAAATAATATAACCAAGAGGGACAGGGATAGGTTCTTTCTTTATCAAAGTATGAGATTGCCTACAAATCCAGAATACGTGACTGCTCATTCCCAAGAACATTGTCAGTCTGCCTGCTTGAACAACTGTTCTTGCACCGCCTACACATACTACTCTATTGTGTGCATGATTTGGATTGGAGATCTATTGGACATGAAACAACCCACTTTTCACAAAAGCAGCAGCGGGCAAAACCTTTATCTCAGACTTGCTGCATCTGAGTTCCCAAGCAACAAGAAGGTGCCTCGTGTGCTTGTGGGTTCAATTGCAGGCAATGTATTAGTATTAGTCCTCTTGTTTACAGCTATTTTGGCCATATACCGGAGAAAGAAAATGCGGTCATCCGGCAAGACCATGGCGGTGGAAGGTGGATCATTGCTACTAGCTTTTGCGTATAGGGATCTGCAAAAGGCCACGAAAAATTTCTCTGAGAAGTTAGGGGGAGGCGCGTTCGGGTCCGTTTTCAAAGGAACGTTGCCCGACTCTTCGGTGATTGCTGTAAAGAGGCTTGAGAGCGTCAGCCAAGGAGAGAAGCAATTCCGATCGGAAGTAAGCACACTGAGGACAATTCAGCACGTCAACCTTGTTCGGCTCCGTGGGTTCTGTGCGGAAGGCACAACTAGGAAGTTGTTGGTATATGACTACATGCCAAACGGATCTTTGGAAACCCACCTTTTCTGCAAGAAAGGTTATTCCATAGTCCTAGCATGGAAAACGAGGTATCGGATTGCACTCGGGGCTGCAAGTGGCCTGGCTTACCTGCATGACAATTGCAGAGACCGCATCATCCACTGCGACGTCAAGCCTGAAAACATCCTATTGGATGCTGACTTCTGCCCCAAAGTTGGCGACTTTGGCCTGGCAAAACTTATTGGCCGAGACTTCAGCCGGTTGCTCACCACCCTACGAGGGACCAGAGGCTATCTAGCACCGGAGTGGATTTTAGGGGCAGCTATTACGGCCAAAGCTGATGTATACAGTTACGGCATGATGCTTTTTGAAATTCTATCAGGGCGGAGAAATACGGCCAGCCGACGACTAGATCAAGATGGGGATATTATCGACTTCTTTCCAGCATGGGCGGCGAGTCAAATAATAAGTGGAGGAGAGGACATCATCGGCATCTTAGATGAAAGGCTGGAAGGGAAGGCTGATAGAGAAGAGGCGGTAAGGATTTGTAAACTTGCCTGCTGGTGCATTCAAGATGATGAGAGCCACAGGCCATCAATGGGAGAAGTAGTCCGCATCCTCGAGGGAGTTTCGGATGTAAATATGCCTCCGGTACCGAGGTCACTCCAATTATTATTTGTCGAAAACCAGGACAACACGGTATTCTTCACCAACTTATCGTCAAGCCAGGGCAACACCTCAACCTATTCCTCTCGGAGCCAAGAGCAACACCAGCAATCAGCAATAAATCCTTATGTATAGGACGAGCGCTGTGAATTGATCTCTTTGCCATTTTATTTTTTGTTGACCTGGAGCATCAAGTCATTTTATTATTCTTTTTTTTTTTTGAGACCTTGAAGATTGATATTCTCTTGCGTTCGCATATATCTTAAACTCACGATGACATTGTTTGTCGTCTGATTGTAAGGACAAGCTACATAGTGTCACCTCTTAAGGAGCCGTTTTGCTCAGATTCAAGGTTATCATAAGTATGTTTACTGTAGGTGAAGCCACCCAAATCTGAACCCCGTGACGGATGTTGGTAAGTAAAGAAAAGAGATTGAAAGAAGACGAATAGGCGTGTAAAGGCAAAGTAGAAGAAAGGAATCAGAAAGGAAGAAAGAAGAGAGCTAGTTCGGAGGAGGAAGAACAAATATCTATATATATATATAGGGTCAATGTTAGGTACAAACTCCAATTATCATACATTTATAGGAACTAAATCTAAACGTTAGATCCATCTAAATAAATAGCTTAAAACTACTTATATCATTCTCATTCCGTTATACTATATTTGATGATAATATACGTAGGATTTTTGTCTCTTTCTACTCCTTTTTACAAAATCGCAAAACGTCTGAAAATAACGAAAAAAATAAAATGAAGGGACAGATGGTAGAATAGTAGGCCATCGTTCTCTCTGCAATAACTTAATAGATTACACAACTACTATTTTTTTGTTAGTATTTTTTTTTTCAACTGTATTTGTTTCAGATTTTTGAAAGACCAAATCAAACCTACAGAAATTTTTAATGAATAGAAATACTACACCACTGGTAGGCCTCATGGAACAAAACACTAGGCAAAGCAAGAAGCATTTTGTTTTTTGTTTAATTACTAAATAATACTTTAAAGGATTTTTACACATCATTTAAATTTGGAAGAAGAAATTCAAAAATAATAAAACAAAAAATTAATGTAATTATAAAATTAGTTATGAATATTATAAAATAAAAGTCATAAATTAATTATCATAATCATCCTCAACTATAAACCTTAAACAAACTAAAATATCTAAAATAAATCGAATAAATCATGAACCCTAAATAAATTTAAAAAAAAATCTAAAATAAATATAATAAACCTTAAAACTTAAAAAAACACAGAAATAAATGGAATAAATTCTTAACCCTAAAATCCTAAACCCTAATTAAATCTAAAAATATAAAATAAATAGAAAAAACCCTAAACCTTGAACAAACCTAAAAAAAACATAAAATAAATGAAATGGACCCTAAACTCTAAATGGATCTAAAAAAACATCAAAAAATTGAATAAACCCTAGGCAAATCTAAAAACCAAAATAAATAGAATAGATTATAGGGCCAAAATAAATCTAAAAGACAGAAAATACATAGGATAAACCCTAACCAAATAAAAAAAATGGAATAAACCTTAATCCTCAAATAAAAAAAATAAACATAAATAAATATAAAAACCCTAAAATAAATAAAATTAACCCTAAACAAATCCATTAAACCTAAAATAAATTGAATAAACCATAAACCTGGAATTCTAAACAAATTAAAAAACCCAAAATAAATTGATTAAAAACTAAATCTAAAATAAATGAAATAAACCCTAAACCTTAAATAAATTTGGAAACAATTTCCTTGCTAATATCACCAAATATTCTAGAAAACTCAAGATTTCATAAGGTTAGGAGGATTCATGAATGGATGGTCGATCCAGCAAATCCTCAGCACTTCAATACCTTTTCTTTTTCCATTTTTTATACTTTCTTTCTTCTTCTACAAGAACATCAATTCAAAATTGAGCACTACAAGTTTACAACAATAAATAAAAAAGGTACAAGAGAGGTTTAGAACTGAGCCAGGCGTTTCACATTATAGGGATAAACCTCAGCATCAGCTGTGGAACCATGAAAAGCCTTTGATACTATAATAGAATTCACCGCTTCTGTATTATGTTGCCCGTCGAAATACACATATTCGCTCCTATTTTCGCACACACTGCCGCCCTTTTTGCAAGATATCTTAAATCCACCGACTCCTTCTAGTTCACAGCAAGGTCTGCTCGCATGCTTGAACCCTGAAATTAAGATCGCCGCATTAGTTCGTTCGATTTTTATTTTTATTTTATTTCCGTTTATACTGTTAACTGGAAACGTAAATATTAGTTAATTAGTTACCGTAAGAAACAGGGTCATGAATGATGTCCTTGACAATATTGTAAGAGTTGACGACCACAAATTCAGGACCTGATAATAGTTCTTGCTTGAGTGCATCGACTAATGATATCAACTGGGTATGAAAATATGCGGCAGCAATGTTCAAACCCTCAACGCAGCTGTTGCTGGCTGTTGTAGCCCTGATTACAGGACTACATCCGATTGGATATACGGGCACCAACACAAACTTCCTAGCTCCCACATCATACAGGTCCTGCATGTTACGTACGTATGTAGCGTAACTCCTTACCATCGGATATGATTGCATTGCCGTCATATAATTCAGCTTAATTCTGGTTTGAGCCCTTGATCAAGAAATATTAAAAGAAAAAAAAAAAAAAAGCATGCACCTTGAGTTGACTAGAAAACTTGGACATGAGCTTTGCGGTGAATGCCTGGACAGTGATTATCATGCTTTTAAAGCTGTAGTTGAGCAAGTAATCGTTGTTTCCTATTGCCATAAGAAACAAATAGCGTCCAAGTATTTCGCTTGTATTGCATCCAACCCGGTCCTTCAGATCAGACAATGTTACCTCCTTGAAATAGTTGATTTGTTGGCTCAAAGGAATCACCACATTACCCTATTTGAAATTTACAACATTGCACAAAAAAGTTACTATATATATCCAAAATAATTAATTAGATGATAGTAAAATATATCAACAGAATTAAGCTAGCCCATATTAATAACAATAGCAAGAAATGTTTCAATTGTAAATTTATGTTTGTCAAAAGAATAAAAATTTAAGATTAGAAGAAAAAAAAAAGGCATTAATTTGATACCAGAACGAAGCCAGTTTCATCGAGTATGCCAGAGCCGCCAGAACCATAATTAACACCATGAATAATCTCTTTTTCTCCCGTCACAGTATCAAATGCTGCGGGAAGTAAAGGAAGTTTGAGATGATCACCAAGAAGGTCAGCTATAGTCTCCCCATTTGTAAACCTTCCTGTCGGACCAAGATGAAGAAAATCTATGCCGTAAGGTAGGAAGTTTGCTCTTCCTTTTGCACCAATCAAGTGGTTATTGTTTCCGTTATCAACCACCGAGGTTCCGAACACAAACATTCCTTGCAGCCGATGTAATTTGCTGCTGCTTCGCCCGTTCGGTATCGGAAGAGAAAGAGCCTTGTCCATGTGTAAACAAGAGAGAATAGTGATCATCATAAATCTCGAAGTTGTAAATTTAGCCATAGTTCTTAACATTCTGGTGATATCATGCATATGCGATGAATCTGGGGATGCTTGGTTTTGGAGGGAGTTCACAGTGTATGTACATATAAGCTTGTATGGCTTTAGAAAAGTCGGGTCATGTTTTGATGCCTTATATCAAGAGGGCTGTGACTGTGACTGATGACTGCACTGCAGTCTGACCTATCAGCTAACCTTACGTTACATTACTAGTGGTCCAAGCCACCGCATCAGTTAGCCCGAGGGGTCTAAAATATTTACAGTTGGACTTTCACCTGACTCCTGACTTTGCCTAGGCATCAGTCAATCGGTTGTCTACTTCAGAAGTACTCCTCTAATAGTGTGCAAACTCGCATAATTTTCTCACATAATGGATGGATGGGAAATAAATGAAGGTGGCTGGCTGGCACTCTATATAAATGTGTCTGGGGTCGGTGAGATTATAATATTCATAATAATGGATCGACATATATTATGGAAAATATTGCAAGATAACATAATATAACGCATTCGGGTAATCAGATAAGTATTGCAAGATAACATAAAATGAAGCATCGTAATCGAATAAATGAATAAGCATAATGCATGCGGTAGCCAGAAAGCAGGCGTCCATGTTCATGTCGGATGTACATTTATATACTCCACTACATAGCAGCTAGCTGGAGAGGGATGGGCAAGAGTACTAGGCTTCATGGCTATGACATGCTCAATTTAATGCTAAATGCAGCAGTTGAGAATGCATTTGTACAAGCTGATAACAAATTAATGGCTAGAGCAGACAATGCACTCGTATTCAACATCCCCGACTGACAATTGTAACTTCCAAGAACGGCAAAGCCAGAGCTACGGCCACGACAAAAAAAGCCTACCAGCCAAGGCTGCACCATCCGATTGCATCTGTCACCAACTTTTCCTGCATTCAGGAGGTGAGCCAGGCCTTACCGATTCACAGACCTTAACAAATGAAGTGTCAGGTATGGCTGGAGACTGACAAACACCGATGAAGCGAGACAAAGAGGACCCTGAAGACGATTGAATTGGCATGATCCATCTGCAACATAGCCTCCTTCCCGGCACAATCCCTGACCGTCAAGCAATAAAACTGCATTCGCACCATCACGACTGCCGCCACGATCACAATACTGATTTATCAAAGCGTCGTGAATGATTATTTATTTATTCATTCGCACAATAAATAACAGCCGATATCATTAAATATAAATAAAATGTCAAAATATGTTGTTTGTTAACGTGAAATGAAGCAAAGAAAATATGTTCTAAAAATATTGCGATGGCAAATTGTTGAGCCAAATAACAGAGTGCTTCTTCTTCTAGTTTTGAATAATTAAAACATTACAGTAGTTAAAGTTTGAGAAATAACAACCCACTAACAACCTGATCCATAACAAAATAACTAATTCCAAAAAAAAAAAAACAGGAACAAACTTTGATACTATCAACTTAATAAAAAAAATGTAGACATGTTTCAGTTCTGAAGCATTTTCCTAATACTCCTCCTTGCTTTAGGAGCTACAAACACCAAGTCTTGACCTCAGAAACTCAAACTTGCAAGTAGGCAATGGTTTGGTTAAAATGTCTGCAACTTGATCTTCTATTTTGCAGTAGACAAGAATCACATCTCCATGTTTCTCTACTTCCCCTAGGAAGAATAACTTGATGTTAAAATGCTTTAGTCTTCCCATGAAACACGGGATTATGAGAGATAGCAATAGCAGCTTGGTTGTCAACAAGAATCTCTCTGCTTTCCTTCTGCTCCAGATCAAGATCAACTAAAATTTTCCTCAGCCATAAAGCTTGATTAACAGTAGCTGTTGCAGCAATAAACTTTGCTTCGGCAGTGGATTGAGCTATAATTTCTTGCTTCTTCGAGCTCTATGAGAAAACACCAGAACTAAGAGTAAAACAGTAGCCTGAAGTTATCATCAATAGAACCTCCCCAATCACTGTTAGAAAAACCAGCTTGAACTCCTTACTCCTTGTGAACTTAACACCAAAATCACTTGTGCCCTTGACATATCGAATTACTCTCTTGGCAGCCTTGAGATGTAATTCACTTGCACAGTGCATGAATCGAGACAAAATACTTACAACATTGAAAATATTGGGCCTTATTGCTATGAGATACATCAAGCAACCAATCAAACTCCTGAAATATCCTTCATCAACTTTATCAACACCATCTTCGTTGCACAACTTCTGTTTTTGATTCATTGGAGTGTTTGCTACCTTACATTCCTCAATCTGAAACTTCTTCAGTATTTCCTTTGCACACTTCTTCTGACAAATGAAAACTTAACCTTGCCCTTACTTGATCTCCATGCCAAGAAAATAGGACATAAGCCTGAGACCTGTCATTTCAAACATCTTCATCATCTCTTGTTTGAAATTTTGAATATGATCTGCATTATTTCCTGTAACCAGTAGGTCGTCAACATATAGTGAAACAATAAGAATGTTATTACCATTGTGCTTGACATATAAGGTTGTTTCTGATAGACTTTTCACCAATCTCAAGTTCAGCAAATATTCATCAATTTTGCTATACCAAGCTCTTGGAGCTTGTTTTAGACCATAAAGGGCCTTTTTGAGAAGATAGAATTTATTTCCTTCATCTTCCTTCACAAATCCTTCGGATTGCTCAACATAAATTTCTTCATGTAAGAAACCATTTAAAAAAGCTAATTTGACATCTAACTGGAACACTTTCCAGCCCTTTTGTGTAGCTATTGCCAATAGTAACCTAATTGTGTCCAATCTAGCAACAGGAGCAAAAGTGTCAGAGTAATCAACACCAAAGATTTGGGCATACCCTTTAACCACGAGCCTGGCTTTGTGCTTGTTGATCGAGCCATCAGCATTAAGCTTGGTTCTAAATACCCACTTTACTCCAATTACCTTCCTTCCTTGAGGTCTGTCTACAACGATCCAAGTCTTGTTCTTCTCTATCATTGACAGATCCTCCTCCATTGCAGCTATCCACCTTTGATTCTTTTTTGCTTCAACATAGTTGGCAGGTTCACACATAGCAACATTGCACCTTTCATAAACATCAGAGAGTAATCTAGTACTTGTAATTGGAACATCATCCACTCTTTCACTTTCCAAATTTTCATCTTCATGTTCTTCTGTGGTTGAAATAGGAAACTTGAGCTTCAGATTATTTGAGAATTCCTTCGTGTTCTTTGCATCATCCTAGTTCCATTCTTCATCTTCCAAAAAATATACATCCCTACTAATAATGATGTTTCCAGTCTGTGGTTGGAAGAATTTATAGGCTTTACTGACTGCATTGTAGCCTATACAAATTCCTGGGGATGCTCTTTTATCCAGCTTATCTCGCTTGCATTGTGGAACATGAGTAAAACACAAACAACCAAATACTTTGAGGAATTTTAGAGATGGTCTGTAACCATATCAGGCCTCAAATGGTGTTATACCCTTTACTACTTTTGTTGGAAGCCTGTTTTGAAGAAAAACAGTAGTATTCGCTGCCTCTACCCAAAATTTCTTTGGCAAATTATTCTCATGTAGCATGCATCTTGTAATCTCCAGGATATACCTTCTCCTTTCACTAACTCCATTTTGTTGTGGAGGGTAGGGAGCTATAAGCTAGTGTTTGATGCTTGAATCCTCACAAAACTGATTGAATTCAGCTGATGTGTGCTCCTTGCCATTATGAGATCTCAATATCTGAATTGTGAAGCCATTTTCATTCTCAACCCTTGCTTTAAAATTCTAAAAGACTTGAGCTACCTCTGATTTGTACTTTAAAAAGAAAACCCAACACATTGTGGTGAAGTCATCAATAAAGGTAATATAATAGAGACTACTTTTTAAAGAAGGTGTTCTTTGAGGGCCTACAACATCTGTGTGAATGAGCTGCAATTTGTGAGTGGATCTCTAGGTTGACTTTAAGAATGACTTCCTATTTTTCTTTCCAAACTGACATGCTTTGCAGTTTGGTAGGTGATTATCAAGTTTTGGAAGATCTTCTACCATTATCTTGAACTTCATTTGCAGTAGGCCTCGGTGGTGATAATGCCCGAGCCTCTTATGACATACTTCTGTGATGTTCCCTTTTGCTGGAAAAGCTAATTGTTCGTCCTCCAATGGATTAAGTGAAAAAATCTTCCCTTTCATTTCTACTTTGAAGATTTCTTGATCAGTTGCATCTTTAATTAGATAATATTTATCTTCGAAAATAACTTTGAAACCTCTTTGAATCAGTTGGCCAATGCTTAACAAGTTTTGATTAATTTCAAGAACAAAAAGAACATCGGGAATGAGCTTTGTACATGAACTACTTGAAATTGTAACCGTCCCCTTTCCTTTGACTGAGATATTGTCAACATTTCCAATTTTGATTTTGGTGATATTTTTTGGCCTCAAGTCTTTGAAAAGTTCCTTGTCATAAGTCATATGATTGGTGCAGCCACTGTCAATCAGCCAACTTTCACTTGATTTGCTACCAGTGAAACATGTAGCTACTAACAGTTGATCATCCTCCTCTTAATCAGCAATCTTAGCCTTGTCACCATGTTGCTGGTTCCTGTTTTAGCAAATTATAGCTTCATGCCCCCATTTGGTTTCATTTCGTGCACTTGACGTCTAGTCTTCTCCAAAATTTGAAAGGAGAATGACCCTGTTTGCCACAGTGTTGACATGGAGGATAGGAACCCTTCTTGACTCCTACTTTGTTGTTAGCTGAGGATTCTCTAGTATAATTTTGATTCCTCTTGAAAAACTTCTTCTTGTTTTTGTTCCTCGCATTCTCATGATGCTTGGCTAGCAAGGCTCCTTCAACAGCACCTGTGCTTGGAAAGCATTGAGAATCTCTGCAAGAGTGATTTGAGTCAGATCCTTGGTATTTTCTAAGGCTGAAATAGATGCCTCAAATTTTTTTAGGCACTCTTACAAGAATTTTTTTCAACATTTCTTGATTCCTTAAACGCAGACACAAGTAATCTGATTCGGTTTGCAATGTCCAGTAACCTATCAGAATACTCTTTAATTGATTTTTTCCTTCATCTTCTACAAATCAAATTCTCGAATCAAGTTTAGCACACGCATTCCTTTGATTCTTTTATCTCCCTCATACTCTGACTTGAGATAATTCCATAGACTTGAGATAATTCCATATCTCATATGCTGAATTTAGAGTCATAATCCGAGTGAAGATATTAGATGAGACTGCATCGAACAAGTAGGCCTTTACCTTTGATTTCTTTGTCTTCTTCTCCTTCTGTAATTTGATCTTCTACATGGCAGGATTGTTCATGAGAGCAGGAATTTCATAATCCTCTTCCACTGCTTCCTAAATATCCAAAGCTTCTAGATATGCCTCCATATGAACTGCCTAAACCTGGTAGTTGTCTCCATCAAACACCGGTGGAGAAATTGAAGAGAAACTGGAACTTGCTTCTGAGTCCATGACATAGCAACCTCACACACTCACTCATAGATCCCTTAAGAAGAAAGCTTTGATACCAATTATTGCTATTTAATGTGAAATGAAGCAAAGAAAATATGTTCTAAAAATATTGTAATGGAAAAATTGTTGAGCCAAAGAACAGAGTGCTTCTTATTTTAGTTTTGACTAATTAAAACATTATAGTATTTAAAGTTTGAAAAATAACAACCCACTAACAACATGATCCATAAAAAAATAACTAATTCCAAAAAACAGGAACAAACTTTAACACAATCAACTTAATAAAAAACATGGACATGTTTCAGTCTTGAAGCATTTTCCTAACAAAATATATCCCGTAGACCTTGAGGTCCATTGAACCCAGTCAACTAAGAAAGGCATAGGGCTACCACTTCCACACTGAAAGTTTCTGTCCCCAAGTCTAGGTCCCTAGTATCTACAATAACCTATAAAATCATTCCCTCCAACTAAATCACCACTATGTGCCTCTTGTGTTAAACATCAATTTGATGCATGGAGTATGCATATTAAGTTAGGAGGCAAATGTAGAAGGAAAATGACCTACACAACTAGCCCATGTAACTTTGGCACGATGCCGCAGGTGTACTGCTTAATTTTATGTGTTTTGTCAAGAGGAATAAGTTCGGATGGCCAGGCCATGGAGTCTTAACACTATCGTGTCTTGGGACATTGATGTTATTTTTATCCTATTTTATCACTTTTTTTGTTTGAAGTTAGTTATTTTTGTTCTTAATTCATATAATTTTTGAGATGAAAGTCTTTAAGATTTTTAAAAGATTAAATCACACTATCAATTATTTATTTAATTTGATTAATTTAGATATTAAAAAAAATTATAATTATCTCTAATTTTGTAATATATATTAATAAATTTCTACTTGTCGGTAGATGTAAATCGATTTAATGGAACTAATTCAATCCTTATACTTTTTATTTACTTTATATATTCTCAAATAATCCATCTTTTTGGTAGTTTATTTATCATTAATATATTGGCGTGGCGATCCAAATCTCTTTCCTAATAATGACAAAATCCCAATTTCTTGAAGCGAAAATTTGTGTTTACTCAAATTCAAGTTAAAATAAGAATTCAACATGTAACTCCAATACATTATCATCTGATCTTAAAGGATAAACCCCTAGAATTTAAAATTTCAACAATTTTCTAACACAAAATCCACACCGGAATGGATCCAACTTTCTGGACAAAGTTACCAGATTCATATAGCGTAGCGTGAGAAATCCCAAGACTAGATAGATTTAAGAACAAGATGAAGAAGAAAGGCCCTCTGTTTTTTTAGTGCCTACTTTGAACTGCTGCCCAATCTTTTATACAAATGGTTTTCCCCAAAAAATAGCTAACCATCTACACATGATATATAAATACCCTAAATATATGCAAAGAATATCCTAATACTCCCCCTCAAGTTGGAGCATGAAAACTATGATTTGCTAAGAGCCTTGGTAAAAATATATGCCAACTGATCACCCGTACAAATTAAAGACGTAGTAATATTACCAGTCTTAAGCTCATCCCGAACAAAATGAAAAACTATTTCAATATGCTTCGCGCATTTGTGAAACACCGGATTTGCCGCAATATGCAATGCTACTTGACTATCACAATACAATCTCATAAGACAATCATGTCGCACTCTAAGACAAAATAAGATAGACTTCAACCACTTTAACTCACAAGTAGTAGTAGCCATGGATCGATATTCTGCTTCAGCGCAGGAACGAGAGACTGTTGGTTGCTTATTTGTCTTCCTAGAGACCGGAGAAGACCCAAGAAGCACAAAATAACACGTTATAGATCATCATGTCATAGGACAAATCACCCAATCACTATCACAAAAACCATATATCTACAAATTGCAATCATGATGAAGTAAAATACCTTGACCTGGACATCCTTTGAGATAACAAAGAACTCAAAGCGCTGCCTCCCAATGAACAACCAAAGGAACTGACATAAATTGAGCAAATACATGCACCAAATAAGAAAGTTCAGGTCGAGTAATGGTCAAGTAAACTAGACTCCCAACAAGCTTCCTATCCTTCTCAGGTTTAGAAAATAACTCCCCCTCAACACGAGCAAGTTGATGATTTAGTTCCATTGGAGCCGAAATAGGCTTCAAACCTAGTAAACCGGCATCACTAACAATATCCAGCACATACTTCCGTTGACTCAAAAATAGACCATTTAGGTTGTGTGCCACCTCAATGCCAAGAAAATGCTTAAGGACCCCAAGATCCTTCATATGAAAACAATCACTAAGATAAGCTTTTAGTTTGAGCACGACATCATGAGACGACCTTGTAATGATTAAATCATCAACATAAACGAGCAAACATAATGACACAATGCCTTTGGTGTAGCAAAACAACGAATAATCTACATATGATTGTTTGAAATCAAAAAACTTCAAGGTGGAAGATAACTTGGCAAACCATTGCCGAGGCACTTGTCTAAGACCATACAATGCCTTTCAAAGACGGCACACCTTTCCCTCTGAACCTGATGGATGATAATCTGGAGGAAGTTTCATATAAACCTCCTCCTCTAAATCTCCATGAAGAAAGGCATTATGGACATCCATTTGATGAAATTCACAATTTCGAGCAATAGCAAACGCTAAAAACAAACATATTATCACCATTTTAGCTACAAGAGTAAATTTTTTATTAAAATCAATACTAGGCAATTTTCGATTTCCAAAGACAACAAGTCTCCCTTTAAATTGTTCAAGAGACCAATCTTGCTTAAATTTCACCTTGTACACCCACATACTCCCAAGAGCCACTTTTCCCGGAGGCAATGTTTCTAATGTGCATGTACCTTGTCGTTCAAGAGCATTCTATTCATCTTGCATGGCTTTACACCAACCTGAATGTTTAACAACTTGAGAGAAAGACTTTGGTTCCTCCCATGTAGTTATAGCAGCCAAGTAGTGCCTATGCTTCATAGAAAATTTATCACAATTAACATAATAAGCTATAGGAAAGGGTGTACCTAAGGACCATGTTGAAGGAGGTGAACTAGTGACAGTGATGGGGGTAATTATTTGAATTGTGTTGGTGATAAAGAATTTTAACCTAGTCAACGGTGTACATACACGATGTCCTTTACCAAGAGCTTCTTGAGAATCTGTCCCAATACTGTCAGAACTACCCACATTAGGTTCCAAAGTTTTCGAGATTGGAGTAGCAACACCACAACCATTTTGTGGAGGATGCTAGTCAGGTGCATGGGTTGTGATTAGTGTTGCAGTGCCACAACTAGGCTGTAATGCCTGCTGGTCAGAGGAGGTAGCAATACTCGTCTGGTCAGCCACCATAGGACTCCCCCTAACCTCAAGAAACTCATCATTTTCATCTAAAACTTGCATTTTTCTAAGAAATGACTCATTTATGCCATTATTGGTGATAGACTTAGGTTCTTCTATATTATCAAAAGGAAAGTTATTCTCTATAAAAACAACATCATGAGATACAAAAAAAAAACCTTCCTCTCCAAATCATAGAGTCTCCAACCCTTTTAACCAAAAGGATAACCCACAAATATACACTTTCAAGATTGAGGACCAAACTTATCTTTGACCCTAGGTCAATAATTAGCATATCATAGACATCCGAAGACATGTATAAGAGAGTAATTTGGGGCATTTAAAAATAAAATTTCATATGGTGATTTCCCATTGAGAACCAAAGATGGAGTTCATTTTATCACATAAGCAGCCGTTAAAACACATTCACCCAAAAAAATCAAAGGTAGATTAGCTTGAAACCATAATGCTCAAGCAATATTGTAATACCCCCAAAATTTACTACTAAAAAATTTTGTTTAGTGAAAGGGTTTAGTAGAAGCTAAATAACAAAATTTAGCTTATGGGGATATTACTGCCACACTTAGTACCAGACCGGTTCACTTCTACCGTTCCGGTATGAAGTGCTAAGGCTGAATGGGATTAACATCAAACACAAGTCAATACTTAAAATGAGCATTCATAAAGGAAATAAACTATTAATCATACATAGAATTATAGTGCGGCAACCAAAAGAAGTACAACCCAAAAGTAAGGATTTAAAGTTCTAAATGACAGAAACATCGTATAACTAAATAAAACTAAATTATAACGATATAGGAAAAATAGAATGAAAGGTAGACTCCGACCATCACTCTCGACCCCAAGGCTAGATCTAGGCTCAACTCTCAGCCCCGCCTGATGCCTTATAAGTGTCATAGGCATCGAAAATAGAATCACTGACCTGCACCAAGTCAGAAGGGCCTTCTACTCATAGGAATGAGCAGCACCCATGAAACGGGTGGTCAGTACACTACATACTGAGCAAGGTAACCGTGCAACTAAGGCAAAAAAGGTAAGGCAGATAACATAAGCATGATCATATAGGCGACATACAGTAATACAGATAATGAGGCCGGGTTATGTTCCAGATAAACTTGTTCTTTAGTTCTCTTAACAATATACTCATTTCACATATACTCTTTATTAACCCATGCGAAAGCGGGAACCCCACTATTATAGCCGGTGGACCGGAATACATATAAGGCAGAACGCTCCTGACCACTATTATTTACCGGTGGACTAGTCTCCAGGGCAAAACACTCCTGACAACTATTATTTACCCGTGAACCGGTCTGACCCCAATTTACATGGTGTTTCACTGTAAGTACTTAGTGTATTTTCCATGTCTTAGCTTTATTACGTTTGGTTTGTTGAGCATGGAATCCCCCACTATTATAGCCGGTGGAATAAAAATCTTATAGGGTAAAATGCTCCTAGGCACTATTATTCGCTGGTGGATTGGTCTCCAAGGCACCCCGGTTCCTGGCCACTATCATTCGTCGGTGGACTGGTCTGGGTCTGGCTCAACAATCTTCCTCTTTAAATGATTAGTGTCTTATTTGATAATTTTTCACCCTTGACATGCATGCCACCAGTCTTCTACTTCTATCCTCCCAAGAGGGCCCTGTCCCATATCTTGAGACTCTGGCACCTCCTAACTACCCCAACATCCCTTCCTTATTCCATTACTCACACTAGAAGCCCAATTCTAATGCGTGTGGGTCAAGTCCCACTACCTCATACCACTAAGATCATTCATAGTCCTCTCTAGGGTCTTCTCTAGAAAACCCTAATTTGGGCCTATGTGGCCCATCCTTCTCTGCCTTGTACAACCCAAACTATTTTAACACCCCACACGTCACGACCCTTAGATTCAACTCTAACTTCATACCTCACTCATCCTCATTTATTTTTTTATTATTTCCTTTTTCTTTTTCCACCTTCTTAATTTAGGGTTTCCTCCCAAACCCTAGCCTAGTCTCCTATGTACCTTTATACTATCCCATGTAATTTTTTTTCACCCAAAGCCTCCAATCACCCAAACAACACTTCTATTACCTTCCTCACACCCCAAGGCAACTTTTCATACGTAAAGTTTGCCCCCATGAGGACTCTAACCATCCCATGCAAAACCCCTGATATTTTTCATGGAAAACTCTAAAATTTCCATGCAAACTCTAGTTCCTCCCATGCAACTCTTAGATTCTCCCACTCTTTCATTTTATTTAAGTTCCCCCCTTATTCACCACTCATGGATCATGGATTATTTAGGCCATCCCTACATACGTTAGCCAACTTCCCCTTGGTTATCTTATTTTCCCATTTTCCTTTTTCATGCCCCCATCCCACATCACCACATTAAATATCCTAGCATGCATGTCCTAAAGAGCCACATCACATCACGTCACAACTTGCAGCATATCCATATTAGCACATACCAGAAGAAAACACATGAACATACCTCTATTCCAAGCTGCGCTACACATAAAACAGTTAAGATAATAGCACAGGGTACACAACATATAATTATACGGGACATCCAAGATATGTAAGACACATAGCACACATGAGGCCTTAGCTACGCCCTTACCTAAAACAACATTGGGCTTGGAGCACGCTCCTATGCCTCCTTCGGGTTTTAGCTTGATTCACCTATAAGAGGGAAATAATATGGATTAATCTCCCTCTTGCCAAAATTACCATCATTTCCTATCTTACCCCTATTATGGCCTACCATTAGGGCTAATAATGATAATAGTAGTTGTATAATTAAAAGTAAGGTTATTATTCTCAAAATAATTAATCATGCCACTACCAACCAAAATAAGTCTTAGTGATATTCATAGTATTAAAAGTAATAGTTTCAATATTACTAATAATAATATTATTGTTAGTTTTAGTAATAATACTAATATCATTCCAAACTCTAGTAATAATAATAATAATAATAGTGATGTAAATAATATAAAAGTAACGACCATAATGATACTTATATTAATAATGCTAGTAGTAGTAATAATAATGATGATGATGATAATGATGATGATGATGACGATGATGATGATGATGATGATGATGATGATAATAATAATAATAATAATAATAATAATAATAATAATAATAATAATAATGATAATACTAAAGTTGTAGCCTTTTAAATAATAATACCATTAGTTAGAAATATTTTTGAAATAAGAGTAATAACATAATAACAATATTAACTACAACAACAACAACAACAAAAACAATAACATTAATAATAATAATTAATAATAATATTAAGAGTAATACTAAAAATTATTAACACTTATATAAAAAGGTTTAAGGGTTGGGAAAATTAGAATACCACCTAGGCTTGGTGGCAGAGCCGACGGCGGCTGCAGTAGCATCAGTGGAGTAGGAAGATTGGTGGTTTGGGGAAAAGTGGAGGGGTTTGGGGGATATTTTCGATCAAAGTAGGCATGGGGGTGGTAGAGGAGGTTCCAAGGAGGATATTGGTGGTTTCGGTGGTGGCAGAGGCGGCGAAAAGGCGGCGGACAAAGGGGTTGTAGGGAGGCTGCTGGTAAGGGCGAACAAGGGAGGAAAAAAGGAAGAAGGGGCTGCAGGGCTCAAGGGGGATATTATGGTGGTGCAAGGCTAAGGTGGAGGGTGGCAGGGAGTGGTGCAGGGGGTTGATGAGGCGGCTGGAGTGGTGGAGGGCGACGGTGATGCAAAAATAGGGGGGAAATGGAAGGAGAAGAAAGGAGAGAAGAGGGATGTCAGGGAAGGTGAGAGGCTCAAAAAATGGGGCAAGGAGAGAGCTCGTGAGGTGAAGAAAAAAGAGAGGAAGAGGAGGGTGGCAGTCGCTGACCGGTGGCGGCAAGTAGGGCGGCTGAAGGTGGTAGGGTGGCAGGGGAGGCATAGGAAGAAGAGGAAAAAAAAGAGGCAGGTAGCTAGGCAGGGCTGGTTTAGGTCCGAAAAGGGAAGAAAGGGACGG
This sequence comes from Tamarix austromongolica, assembly GCA_039764185.1. Taxonomy (NCBI): domain Eukaryota; kingdom Viridiplantae; phylum Streptophyta; class Magnoliopsida; order Caryophyllales; family Tamaricaceae; genus Tamarix; species Tamarix austromongolica. The sequence continues at coordinate 24,266,981 of CM077819.1, forward strand.
GGGAGAGAGAGGGGGAGAGAGAGAGTGTAGTGGTGGTAGGTAGTGGTGGCAGGGCGGCGACCAGCGTGCTCGGCATGGCAAGCAGGGCACTGGTCGGGCGTGGGATTAAGGAGAAAGGAAAGGGAGGAAGGAGCAAACCGGTCGGCATAGGGGAGAAAGGATCGGGTCAGTCCGATTTGGGAAAAAGGAAAAGAAGGACGGGATGGGGCTGGGTTGTGCGCAGGAGAAGGAGAGGAGGGAAGGGAATGGGTCAGAGGCCCAGGCACAGGGAAAAAGTGGGAGACAGGACTGGTAACCCGAAGCCAGGAAAAGAAAAAAAAAAGAAAAAGAAAGAAAGGAGGAAAAGGGAGAAAAAGGAGAAAGAAGAGGAAAAGGGGAGAAAGGGAAAAAAGGAAATGAAAAAATAGGGAAAATAATTTAATTTAATTTATAAAATACTAAAATATAATATTTTTGATAAATTATTTAATTTAATAATTTAATTCAATATAATTTAATATATTGGTTCAAAAAGGATAATTTTAGTAAAAATTAGTTTGGAAAATTATTTAAATAAAAATAATATGATAAAATATAAAAAAAAATTATTTTTAATTTATTAAATACTCCTATCCAAATTTATATACTCAAAAATCCATAAAATAATTAAAATAAATAATTTTAAAAGCTAATTTATTTCAAATAAAATTGGCTTATTAAATTATAGGTTTTTAAAATTTCGGGATATTATATTTGTCATTTTCAATGTCAACGTGATCATTTACTAGTTGTCTTGATTTTGAAAATGAATTCAATAATATTTTTTGAGAGAGAAAATCCTATTAGGCTAATTGAATAACAGTTCCCTCGGCTAGCTACACAATTATGAGGAAATGTAAAAGTAGATTGTAAGTATAGAGAAAATGAGAATTTATGGAAGGAAAGAATTTGAGACTTTTATTGTATATAAAGATTTAGAGAAAAATTAAAAGCTTGCGTAGTCATTACAAACGATCAAAAAAGGTCATTTCATACACCCCCTCGTCATTAGCTAAAACTCTCAATCATTATTGATTGTCTGACTTATACATCTTTCTACCCTGTTATAGTTAGGAAAACATATAAATTACAACTTAATGGTCAATTCTATTAGTTGATCCCTATCAACTAATAAATTGTCATGTTGATAAGCGTCAAATTTCTTTTATTAAGAAATTTTCTAATAACTCTCTAATATCCTTTCTTCCTTCACATCTCCTTCCTTAGTCTTAGCCACTAGATCGTCATTTCCAACTAATCCCATTAGTTTTCCTTTAGCAGTTTCCCATGGATGACGCCCCTAGGTGATGACCTTTGGTCAACGTCCCTAGGAAATGCCGACAACCTTTGTTATAATGTAGAGGAACCCCTACAAGAAGGGCTATGAATTAAATGGGTGCATGGGGTCTACTTCAAGGGTTCTCCATGAAAGTTGCTAATAAAAGATACACCAATCGTATATTTTCAAATGAATGATTAAGATGAGATCTTTGTTGCTTTCTATGGTACATGCAATAATGGACAGCACACAGATTCAATTGACAAGGCCTATGATGAAATTAGATACAAGAAACAAAAGAAGGCTTTGTATCACCTAGTTTAGAAGCATGACGGCATGCCTAGACACAAGTTATTTGGCGGCTAGCATGCCACCTCACTAGAACAAAGTTGGGTCAGCAGTATAAAAATATTCAGGATCAGTGCAGAATTTGTACACAAGAGGGGTAGAGGTTTTACCCCGTGCTAGTAACCTGTTATTGTGCAACGCACTATTGGAGACCCATCATGCAATTCTTGGGAACTCCTGTGCGATTTAATTCATGGGATCAGCTACTTCAATGGATGCTTTAGAAGGGAAAAAGGACGGGGAAAGTTGGTATACTACAAGTTACATGGCTGCAATTATATATATATATAAGAGGGTGAAAGTAATGGAAGTATGCACTTTCTATTTGTTCCAAAATTTAAATATAGTAACTAACATGAAAAGCGGGAAAAGCACATGTAACTTCCGTGGCGGTTGACTTGGTTTCTTTTCATTTGAATTAATTTGTAAAGTCCTGATTGTTAGTATATGATCCAAGGAACACTTTGGTTCACGGGCTTGGTACATGTTCGAAGGGACGTCATTAACTCTATAAATAACCCCCACCATCAACCAGGAAAATGAATTCGGAAAATTCAGATTTTCCAGAAATTCCAATAGTTCTCTCTCTCTCTCTCTCTCTCTACTTTTTCGATTCTTATATTCCTATTTGAGTACGAGCATAACTAGGGCTGTAAACGAGCTGAGCCAATTCGAGCTTGGCTCGGGTTTGGCTTGTTAAAAGCTCGTTCGAGCTCGATCATTTAGTTAAATGAGCTTAAATTAAGGCTCATATTCGGCTCGTTTATTAAACGAGCTGAGCTTGAGCATAGGTATGTTTGGCTCGGCTCGACTCGTTTAGTAATCGTTAAGGTTTGGCTTGAAATCGGCTCGTTAAAAGCTCGTTTAAGTTAGAAACCAAAACGTAGCATTTTACATTAAAACGCCGCGTTTTGGTCGAAGCACAATATTTCACTTCTTTTCTCCCGCCCGTCCCGCCACGTCCTGCCCGTATTGCACTTACAGGACTGGAGTCTAGAGCCCTAGTTACACTTACACTAGTCAACGACACTCGACACTCAGCAACCCTTAGTCCCTCCCTGACCCTCCTCGTCTGCTGAATGCCTTAACCCGACCCCTAACGAGTCCCAAACATAGCCGGACGGTCAACATAGTCGAACTGGAATCTTAGCCTGCCCGAGCATCCTTCGCAGTTCGCACACTCAGCAATCAGTCAATCACCAATCGCACACTCATTCGGTTTTACCCCCAGGTATGTGCTCTTCCTTCTTCATAATCGTAAGAATCGGAAGTGTTCTTCCTTCAAAACCCTTTGACGAGTTAGATGATTAATTTGATTTTGAAGTGTTCTAGGTCTCAAGTCTGTTCGATTTGAAGTCACAGAATCGCAAGACCTTGTAGATTCTGTGTGGACTAAATTTTGCAGTGAGGTAATATTTCTCCTCAATTATTCTTGTATTCCAGTTTTTTATGCTTGATTTTGTGACTAAATAATTTGTGCGGCTTGCTTGAATAATTCCATATACATGATTCAATTCCAAATTTCCAATGTATGCACTCAAATTAGATGAGAGAATCCCATTTTTTTGTTAAAAAATTGATAGTTTAGGGTTTGTGAAAGCTTACCATAAATTCGAACCTAAGAGGAAGAAGGATGTTTGTTTTCTATTAAATAATGGTTAGGGTTCACTAATTTGATCTTAAAGAGCCCTGTTTTGTGTGATTTTTTGTGGTTTGGTGGCTTAGCTTAGCTCACTTCATACCTAGGGATCATTGTCAAATGAAGTAAAAGTCAAATGAAGCAGATTTGAAGTTTGGTGGCTTTATCTTAGCTCACTTCATACCAATAATCTGCAAAGCCTTTGCTGTGTGTTTAATTCTGGAAAACATTGGATGTTACACAGAGATTTGGGCACCCTGCCATACAGATTCCTTCTGAGTTACTAATTTGGGTTATTTGATTACATGGAAAAGAATCAAACAAATACATTTGATTATGTAGATAATATGTGTGTGAAGAGTTCAAAGTATCAAAACAATGAAGTGAAAAATATCGAGAATTCAAAATTATGTTTGTCTTTATGAGCTTGCTATTTTATTCTATTATTTAGAGAGAGAGATACATGCACTCTTTTCTTTATAAAAATTGTAATTTATTGTCTTTGTTTATGTCCTAAGTAAGTATCTCTTGTTGCAAGTGATAGATGAGATTTATAGATTATTTTCATGCTTAAAAATATCATTTATCTCTCATTAATTCTATTAGATTTAATCATTTCATCAAGTTTTTCTCCTTTGAATAGATTTTACAGGAAAGAAAAAAATTGAAGAAATTCAAGGAGAAGTTAATGAAAAGAAGAAATCAAGTAAAGAACACATCAAGAAATGTTGAATCAAGGAGAGCAAAGTTGGAAAGGGAACAAATACATCCAGAGAAGCTAGGCTGAAACTTCCAAAGGAATTGAGTGGAAGGATAAAAAACACGGACCCCCGTGTTTCATAAATACGGGCCGTGTTAATTATCTCAAGCATCGATCTTTAAATCCTTGTCAGTAGAATAGTTGGAAGAAAACATGGGGGTCCCGTGTTTCCAAAACATGGGGGTCTCGTGTTTCCAAAACACGGACCGTGTTTCCATTTAAAAATGTGTAACTGTCCGCGCTACCTGTTTCTGATATATTTCTATCTAAGAACAGGGTTCGGGACAGAGAGAAAAAGAGATCGAAAACAATTGGAATGTATTTTTCTTCCTTTATTCCTCTAGAATATACATGTAATGCACAATTTCAACTTTTTGATCTTCTTGAATTCTATTGATGATTTGACAATCTGCACTTCAATTGATAAGTCTTCTCTATTCCTTTATGAATTTTAGTATCTTCATTTTTGTTAAATCTAAGTAAATTGTCTGTAATTTTACTTGTGTTCACTATATTATCATCTAATTGTATCAATAGTAGATTTTGTGAATGTGTTGTTGTTATTAATTTTCAAGGTTTGTTTGTAATTGTGTGAATTGTAAATATGCAGACATTTGAGTAATTTGAACAGGGTAGGATGATTTGAGGATGGAATTATATCCTAATTACCATTTCATATTTTAAATGTTTGATTCTAGATGAAGTTTAATTGAATTAATGGATCGAATTGAATGATTCTGTATCATAGATTAAGATTTTTGAACTAATTAGATTGATCACCTATTTAGTTTAGAACTTAATCTTTGCTAAGGCAATGAAATTAACCCGTATTTGTTAATTAATTTGTCTAAAGTAGCAAGAAGATTAATTATTAATCTTATCCATTAATTCGTGCAATTGCATAATCCGAGCTTATGTGATTATGATTGTAGTTGGCTGCTTTCCGCTCATAATGCTACCATTAATTGAATCTAGTGTTTGTAACCTAGGTTATTAAATGGTTAGAAAATAAATTGAGAGCATATTCAATTTATTAAGGTTGAGAGGAAGTAAAGGAATTTGTTATTCTGAAATTCCTAAGTCAACATTAAATTGTTTAGAATCATTCGTCTTATTTGAATGTTTGGTATTTTAATTCCATCATCAATTCATTCCTCCCCTATTTGTCAATTAGTGATTAAGATTTAGTACACTTAGATTTAGTATTAGAATCAATGAAATTTTATAAACGGGGTTATAACATCAATAACAAAATTAGTGATTAAAACATCATTCCTTGTGGGTTCGACTCCTTGCCATATACTACGTATTTGGGATTTAGGATTTATTTAAATTTGTTGTATTCACGACAGTGCATCAGCAGGCTCTTCTGTGATTTTTCATTGGTGATGATTGGGTCTTACGTAAATATATCCTGAATTTTTTTTCCACTTGGCCCCTCCTTGTACTGGTCTAACAATTTTCAATTCTTTGTACAAATGTTTTATGGATTGGGGAATTGAGGATAAAGTATGTAGGCTTACCGTTGATAATGCAACTGCTAATGATAGGGTTGTTAAAATAGCAAGAGATAGCTTTGCTTCTATGAATAAGCTTTGTTTTGATGGAAAAATATTTCATGTGAGATGTTGTGCCCATATAATAAATTTGTTAGTTCAAGATGGGCTTGAATGTATTGAACATATTACTACAAATGTGAGAGAAAATGTGAAGTATTTGGCGGATTCTGAAGCACGTTTAAAGTTATTTAGTGAGATTGCTAAGCAAGTGGGTTTGACAAAAAAAAATTAGTGTTAGATGTTAAAACAAGATGGAATACGGCTTATGCAATGTTGTCCACAGCTTTAGAGTTTAAAGATGTATTTTCTAGATATGTTGAACAAGATATGAGATACCAATGGTTACCGGCTCATGATGAATGGAAACAAGTGGAGGGTGTGTGTGGATTTCTTGCTATTTTTAATGACATTACAAAATTTATTTCAAGAAGTGAATATCCAACATCAAACTTGTATCTTTCGGAGATTTGGGTGATAAAAGAGGCATTAGATGAGAAGGTAAATGATGATGACATTTTTATGCAAGTAATGGCCATGAAAATGAAAGAAAAGTTTGATAAGTATTGGGGTGAATGCAATATGTTGATGTCTCTTGCTTCTATTTTAGATCCTTGGTACAAAATGATGTTGATTGATTATACATTTCCTATCATTTACAAAGGATTTGAGGTTGAGAAAAATATTGGAGAGGTAAAAAAAACATTGAGGGAGATTTTTGATTCTTATGCTGGACATTATGTGAGTAGTGTTGAGAATGCATTGGAGAAGTACATGAATGAGGTTGGGCCTAGTAATGTGATTGAAAGGATTATTATCTAGGAAATCAAGGTTTGAAAATTTTGTTATGAGTGCTAGCACCCAACAATAGAGCAAATCAGAGTTGGATATATACCTAGAGGAGGGTGTGTATATGTGTAAAGATGGCTTAGGTTCTCCTTTTTCTACACTTGACTGGTGGAAGGGAAATACCTTGAAGTTTCTTGTATTATCACAAGTAGCACGTGATATTTTATCAATTCCTATCACATCAGTTGCTTCGGAGGCTGCTTTTAGTGCCGGTGGGAGGGTAATTTATCCATATTGGGCCTCTTTAGATCCCAAGACCATTGAAGTTTTACTTTGCGCTGGTGATTGGGTTCGTAATAATGACTTGCCTAAGAAAAAGGTAATTATTTTACTATTATTTAAATTTAGTTACTTAATCTATGTTTTTAATTTAAGTGCAGCTACTAATTGTTTTTATTTGCTCCCTTTTTTGTTAAAAAAATAAAAAAAATAGGCACACACACAAGAATATGAAGCTATACAGGAAATTGATTTGCCATAATTTGGTTGGTAATGTTCTAACTTCTAATATAAGGTACTTGCCTCTATGATGACTATAATTTTAATAATTTATTTTTGCAGATTGTGGATCGTGTCTTTTTTTGTTGGCTACCGAAGTCTCGTTATGATTTATTTTGGTATCATGGTATGTTTTCTAAAACTAGCTCATTCATGTTTGTTGGGGATGGCAGTATGCCGCTGAAAGTCTCGTTAATGAACTTTTTGGTGCATTACATATTTTAGTGATTATATCTAATTTTTCTATTATTATCTGATACTTATCAGTAACTATGTCCTATATTTTGCTCTATATTATATTTAGTATCATAATACACTTTGTGATTATGTTATATATTTTAGTGACTATGTTGAATTTATAGTGATTATTTATTATTCTTATCATTTGTAGAAGAATTGTTTATTGTGATTATATTGCATATTTTAGTAATTATATATGATATCACTACTGATTATTCAATACTTTTTGTATTCATATTACATACTTTAGTGATTATGCCTAATTTTTTGTGATTATTTGATACTTATTGGTGATTATGTTGCACTTTACTCTACGTAATATACTTTGGTGTCATAAATATGTGCAGAGATATTATTGGACAAAATAACCAAAATCTAGTTAAGGGGAAAAATGTGTGGCCAAAATAATTACTTGAGTGGCTTAAATAATCACTCAAGCAACCCAAGTAATCACCATAAAAGTACGACTAAAATAATCACTAAAAAAAGACAAATAATTATTCTATTTTTCCTAGGTGTATCTTATTAGATCCACTAACTATGTTATGCTCACATCAATGATGGGAAGATGGAACCTAGTCAAGAAAATGTGTTCTTCTTAGATATCTTGAGGGAACTAAAGGATATAAACTATTAGGTTTAGATGATAAAAATCCAAAAATATTTGTTAGTAGGGATGTTAAGTTCAGAGAATCTGAATTTTATAAGGACCATTTGTTGAAGAATGACAAGATGCATGGTTTGAAGGATAAGAAATTCAATCTTGAGGTGGGTCCTAGCAAAGATCAGTGACAATACAATGATGAAATTCCTTCCCCCATTTGTTCCTAATTTAGATGGTGAAGATGATTTAGATACTCAAGGGAGTCTATCATAGTAGAAACTAGCAAGAGACAGGCAGAGAAGAGAAATAAATGTTAGATGCTAGTATTTGAACCTGTGGGTTGGCTTGGCTTGTTGTAGATACACAGCACATTAATGAATTCATGATATGATAGATGAAGTGCTGAGAATCAAGTATTTAGTATCTATTACCCGCTTTGTTGTTTGATGTGTTATAATGAATTAGTCAGTAGTGAACTAGATGGATAGCATATGAACTAGAGAAAACTAAAACCAGTTCGCATGATAGCCAAACCAATAAAAACACTTAATGAATGCATGATATCATAGATGAAGCTGCTCCCAATTGAATAAAAACACTTAATGAGAAAATTGATACATGAAACATTTCAATATTCTACATGGATAGCATGTGAACTAGAGAAAACTAAAACCAGTTCCCATGACAGCCAAACCAATCCAGATTGAGACTCTAGAAGAGCAAGGTTGTTGCCACAAAAATGTGATTCAAAAGCTGAGATATATGATCTCACAAGATAAATAAGAAATTTATCAACAGTTCCATGACAAGCAAACATTTCTTTCTATATGACATTGAGGTGGGAGCGGGTGGACTTGCTAGAGTTCAAGTAAAATTGGTTCTACCAAGTTTTATTCTCTTTATTTCAGCATAGACACCAGATTTGACGTTCTACACCTGTTTGCAACTTAAAGCCATTACATATATACATGAATGGCATTTCAAATCTTAGCTCAATCTCTAGGAACAATGTGGGACACAAAAGAAACCCTTTGATTGCATCCCCTAAACAAAAGATTTATTATTATTGTTATATTTATCATAGTAATTTTTATTATATCATAACTTCCAAGCTATGCTAATATTATTTTTATACTTTTAATTTGATGCAGGTTATTTTTATCATATTACTCAATGGTCAATGGCAATGGATGTGGCTATGATTTTTATTATGGAGCTTTGAAGCCATTTTGTTTGTGTATTGAATTTATTGATGTATGATGTATCTACATCTCTAGTTGTATTTAGTTTTATGGATTTATTGTAATATTAAACAGGCTTTGGGGAGAAATTCTGCACCTAAATTTGTATGCAATAAGTGCATGGGAAATTTTTTTTGAAACAGGGGAGAAATTTTGCACCTAAATTTGTGTGCAATAGGTGCATGGCAATTTTTTTTTGAAACAGGTTAATATTTGCTCAGGTTATAATTAAGATAAATTATGCCTGAATTTTTTCAAATATTGATTTATTAAGGGTAATTATACCATTTGTAAACGATCCTTAATAAGGCGTAAACAAGCTTTTAACGAGCCCGAACGAACTTTTAACGAACCCCAAACTCAAGCCCCAAACGAACTTCAAACGAGTATCAAAACGAGCCATAAATGAGTCCAAAAGGCTCGATTAATATACACGAGCCGAGCCAAATAGTTCGCAAATACTAAATGAGCCGAATTCGAACATGACTAATCGAACTCTAAACGAGCTCGAGCCGAACTTGAGCTTTATAAAATATAAACGAGCCGAATCCGAGCTTAGGAGTGTTCAGCTCGATTCGGCTCATTTACAGCCCTAAGCATAACGTTGCGTTCGCTGGAATCCTATTAGATTAGAGTGCTACATCTGATAGGAACAAAAATCCGTTCTATCCTGGAAGATGATTGTTCACAATCTTGAGCATAGTGTGAGGGAGCAAAATTGTCTTAAGGACACATCGTGAATTCGGTGGGCTCGGATAAATTATTTCTGGTATTCTATTATATTTTTATACTATACACCCAACAATCTTAAGACAATTTATTTATTTTTAATTTTATATTTCCTTTATTTGTTATAGTATAGAAAGTGGTATTTATTTGATAAATAATTCTACTAGTTTTCTTCTACTCCTTTATTATTTGTCGAACTTCTATTTTTTGTAACAGAAATGGCTTCGTTTGCAAACATTGTTGCAAGTTCCACAAATCCTGTGGGTGTTGGTGAAAAGCCACCAAAGTTCAATGGGTTGGATTTTAAGTGTTGGCAATAAAAGATGCTTTTCTATCTGACTACATTAAATTTGGCAAAGTATCTCAATGAGAGTCCTTCAAAGGTTGATGAAAAAGAGACTGATGTAGTCAAAGTGGCTGCAATAGATGCATGGAATCATTTTGACTTTCTGTGCAAGAATTATATTCTAAATGGTTTGGATGACACATTATATAATGTGTATTCTGGTACTAAAACGGCAAATGAACTGTGGGATTCTGTAGATACCAAGTATAAGACAGAGGACGCTGGAATAAAGAAATTTATTGTTGGTCGTTTTCTCGATTATAAAATGGTGGATAACAAGTCGGTAATATCCTAAGTGGAAGAGATTAAGGTTATTATTCATGACATTCATGCCGAGGGTATGTCCCTGAGTGAGTCCTTTTAGGTAGCAGCGGTAATTGAAAAATTACCACCATATTGGACAAATTTTAAGAACTACCTCAAGCATAAGAGTAAGGAAATGAAACTTGAGGATCTCATAGTCCGTCTAAGAATTGAGGAAGACAACCGCAAGTCCGGAGGCTCAAATCTAATGGCATCAAGAGCCAATGTGGTGGAAAACAGATCAAAGAAGAGAAAGAAAAGGAAGTACAATGGAGATAGTTATAATACAAGATCTAATGTCTCCAAGAAATTCAAGGGAAAGTGTTGTGAATGTGGCAAGCAAGGACATCGTGCAAAGGATTGTCGCAATCCGAAAAGGTCTAAGAAAAGCAATGCTCAAGCGAATGTCATAGAGATAGACAAGTTATTTGAATATCTTGATGTTATCAATCTATTCGCAGTAGTGTCACAATGCAACCTTATAGGCAATGCTAAGTAATGGTGGGTAGACACCGGAGCCACTCGTCACATATGTGCTAACAAGTGGATGTTTTCTGAGCATCAACCTATAGAAGATGATGAAGAACAACTCTTCATGGGAAATGCTTCATCTTCTAAGGTCATCGGTCGTGGAAAGGTGATACTGAAGTTGACAAGCGGAAAAAACCTTACTTTGAATGATGTGCTCTATGTACCAGATATCCGGAAGAATTTAGTTTCAGGATCCCTACTAAGTAGGAATGGTTTTAAGTTGATCTTTGTATCCAATCAATTTATACTTATTAAGAATGAGATATTTGTAGGAAAGGGATATCTTAGTGATCGGCTCTTTAAGATGAATGTAATGACTATTGTACCCAAAGTTAATAATAATAAGAGCATTTCTTCTTCTTATATGCCTGAATCATTTAATATTTGGCACGAACGATTAGGACATGTTAATTATGATACCATTCGAAGTTTAATTAATTTAGAGTGTTTGCCTAAATGTGAGTTTAATCCTAATAATAAATGTGAAACATGTGTTGAGGCCAAGATGGCAAGGAAACCCTTTCGTTCTATTGAAAGGAACACAAAACCTCTAGATTTAATTCACACTGATGTGTGTAATTTAAAATTTGTGCAAACTAGAGGTGGTAAAAAGTATTTTATTACTTTCATAGATGATAGTACCCGTTATTGCTATATGTATTTGCTACGAAGCAAAGATGAAGCAATTGATATGTTTAAAAAATTCAAAGCAGAAGTTGAGAATTAACTTGGTAGAAAGATTAAGGCTATAAGAAGCGATAGAGGAGGTTAATACGAATACCCTTTTGAACAAGTTTGTTTAGAAAATGGTATTATTCACCAAACTACTGCTCCTTATACACCTCAATCTAATGGAATTGCATAACGTAAGAATAGAACTTTGAGGGACATGATGAATGCCATGTTGATTAGTTCTGGTCTACCGTAGAATTTGTGGGGGGAAGCCTTATTAACTGCAAATTATATTCTCAATAAGATGCCTCATAAGAAAACCCACAATATTCCATATGAGTTATGGAAAGGTCACAAGCCTAACTATAAATACTTAAAGGTGTGGGGGTGCTTAATAAAAGTATCAGTTCCTAAACCTAAGAGGACCAAGTCAGGACCGAAAACCATTGATCGTGTATTCATTGGTTATGCACATAACAATAGTGCATATCGTTTCCTTGTCCACAAATCAGAGGTTCCTGATATTGATGCCAACACTATTATAGAATCAAGGGATGTTATATTCTTTGAAAATATTTTTCCCTACAAAATGAATAATGAATCAGTTTCACTAAAGAGGCTAAGAGAGTCTATTGGTGATGGGAATAAAGAAGTTAATTCAGATGAACCTAGACGAAGTAAGAGAGCTAGGATCTCTAAATCATTTGGACCTGATTATCTAACATATTTGTTAGAAAATGAGCCTCAAACATTTAAAGAAGCTATATCCTCTCCTGAATCTGCTTATTGGAAAGAAGCAATAAATAGTAAAATTGAATCCATCATGCAAAATCACACGTGAGAAGTAGTGGACTTGCCTCCTGGGAATAAACCCCTAGGATGTAAGTGGATCTTTAAGAAGAAATTAAAGGTCGATGGTTCAATTGACAAATACAAGGCAAGGCTTGTAGTTAAAGGATACAAGCAAAAGGAAGATGTTGATTTTTTTGACACATATTCACCAGTTACAAGAATTACGTCTATACGTATGCTATTGGCAATAGCAGCCGTAAAGGGTCTTGAAGTACATCAAATGGATATAAAAACAACATTCTTGAATTGTAAATTAGAGGAAGAGATCTATATGGAACAACCTGAGGGGTTCATTGCTCCCAGTCAAGAGAAAAAGGTTTGTCGGCTTATTAAATCTCTCTATGGATTAAAACAGGCACCTAAGCAATGGCATGAGAAATTTGTTAGTGTAATGTTGTCAAATGTATTCAAGATAAATGAGTCTGACAAATGTGTTTATGTCAAAGATACTCATAAAGGCTACGTTATAATGTGTCTATACGTAGATGATATGCTCATAATGGGTAATAATAATGATATTATTAACACTACCAAATGGATGCTCACCCAAAGTTTTGATATGAAAGACATGGGTCTTGCAGATATTACATTAGGAATTAAGATTTATAGAACATTTGATGGATTAATATTATCTCAATCTCATTATGTTGAAAAAATACATGATCAATTCAAGGAGTACAATATTAACCCAGCTAAGATACCATTTGAGGTGAATATTCATTTGATGAAAAATATAGGTGCCAGTTTTTCACAATTAGAATATTCACGTATAATAGGCAATATCATGTATCTCATGAACTGCATGCGACCGGATATTGCTAATACAGTTAACAGGCTTAGTCGCTATACCAGTAACCCTAATAGGGAACATTGGAAAGCGATCATTCGAGTTCTAGGATATCTAAAGCACACCAAGAAATTTGGATTACACTACAAGAGATATCCAGCAGTGGTAGAAGGCTACGCTGATACGAATTGGATATCGGATTCCAGGAACTCTAAGTCTACTAGTGGATATGTGTTCACTCTTGGAAGTGGTGCAATATCTTGGAAATCATCTAAACAAACATGTATTGCAAGGTCAACAATGGAGTCTGAATTTATTGGTTTAGATAAAGCTGGGGAAGAAGCTGAATGGCTTAGAGACTTCCTAGAAGATATCCCATGTTGGGAAAAACCTGTGCCACCCATACGTCTCAATTGTGATAGCCAGTCTGCAATTGGTAGGGCACAAAATAAGATGTATAATGGTAAGTCTAGACATATTCGTCATAGACATAATACCATTAGAAGGTTGCTTTCTAGTGGAATTATCTCAATTGATTATGTGAGGTCAAAGGATAATATTGCAGATCCGCTTACAAAGGCATTAACTAGAAAGCAAGTAGAAAGTTCATCAAGGGGAATGGGCCTAAAGCCTATGGATATATAGAGTCGTCATGGTGGCAACTCAACCTAGTTGACTGGAGATCCCAAGATCTAGGTTCAATGGAAAAACTGAACTATGGATGACTCGGTGTTGCACTGAGGAATCTATTTTTATCTACCCATTCCTATGATGAAATAGTGCAAAGAAAGGATAAGGTTAAGCAATGATTTTAATTATCCCGATAACTTAAAATGTTTAAGTAAAATATCTAAAGGATACAATAATTAGGAGATCACCTATGTGAGTGGGAAGGAGCCGCTTCTGTGAGAATTTCGAAGGCTGAATTCTCTAACACACTCACAGAACGAGGAGGTGTTCATGGCCGAAATGAACACAAACGTGAGAACCAACTATGCTTGAAGGAAGCTGTGTGTTTTTTATTGTCTCGGTTTACACTAGACGGCGGACTATTCAAGGCATACCTATCCACTGATTGGCCAGTAAACCCGATAGAAATTCACTATGGAAAGTTCAAAGTCTCAAACTACTTATCCAGATGCAGTTTTCTTCACTTGTGCTTAGTTAGTTTAATTATGGAATGAAAGCTAATTTTATCTTTCATATAGGGAATGGGCGCATTCCATGAAAAGATATTATTACTTTGTGGGAGGGTAATGTGAGAGATACTAATTTAAGCATAATTTGTTCATGCTTGTGATATATTACAATCTAGTGGGGGATTGTTAAATAGATTGTAATATATATGGTGAAAGTAATGGAAGTATGCACTTTCTATTTGTTCCAAAATTTAAATATAGTAACTAACATGAAAAGCGGGAATAACACATGTAACTTTCGTGGCGGTTAACTTGGTTTCTTTTCATTTGAATTAATTTGTAAAGTCCTGATTGTTGGTATATGATTTAAGGAACACTTTGGTTCACGGGCTTGGTACCTATTCGAAGGGACTTCATTAACTCTATAAATAACCCCCCACCATCAACCGGAAAAATAAATTCAGAAAATTTAGATTTTTCAGAAATTTCAATAGTTCTCTCTCTCTCTCTACTTTTTCGAGTCCTATATTCCTAGTTGAGTACGAGCATAACATTGCATTCGCTGGAATCCTATTAGATTAAAGTGCTACATCTGATAGGAACGAAAATCCGTTCTATCTTGGAAGACGATTGTTCACAACCTTGAGCACCGTGTGAGGGAGCAAAATCGTCTTAAGGACACATCGTGAATTCGGTGGGCTCGAATAAATTATTTATGGTATTCTATTATATTTTTATACTATACACCCAACAGTATGTGCTATGGAAGGATCACAGCAGATCAATAGATTGTGCTCCCCTACATTTTGGTTGGAGATATTACACGTAGGCTTTCATTCAACAACAAAACTCGTGTTGTATAAAACCTAGATTTCAAGTCCTTTTGTTTTACAAGAACTTGATTCAACAAAATCAATCAAAATTGAGGGCAACAAGTCTGAAACAATGAAAGAAATGGTGAAAGAAAAGTTTAAAACCGAGCCAAGCGTTCAACGTCAAAAGGGTAAACCTCGGTATCATCTGTGGAACCATGAAAAGCCTTCGCTGCTATAATAGAATTCACCGCTTGTGTATTATGTTGCCCGTCAAAATACACATATTCACTCCTATTTTCACATACACGGCCACCCTTTTTGCAAGATATCTTAAATTTGCCGATTTCTTCTAGCTCACAACAAGGTTTGCTCGCATGCTTGAACCCTGCAAATGAAGCTCACCACATTAGTTGCACTCATTATTTCTTTTATACTGCTAACGGGAAATGTAGATTTCACATAATTGATTAGTTACCATAAGAAACAGGGTTATCAATGACGTCCTTGACAATCTTGTAAGAGTTGACGACCACAAATTCAGGACCTGATAGTTCTTGCTTCAATTCATCAACTAATGATATCAACTGGGTATGAAAATATGCAGCAGCACTGTTCAAACCCTCAACGCAGCTGTTGTTGGCAGTTGTAGCCCTGCTTACAGGACTGCATCCAATTGGATATACAGGCACCAACACAAACTTCCTAGCTCCCACATCATACAGGTCCTACACGTTGAGCACGTACCGTGATTCTTTATTATCATATATGACTGCATTGCTTTCAGCCATTATATAATTTAATTTAACTGCGTTTTGAGCTCTTGATCGAGAAAAATTGAAAACACGCACCTTGAGTTGACTAGAAAACTTCGACATGAGCATCGCGGTGAATGCCCGGAGAGTGATTGTCTTCCTCTTTTGGCTGTAATTAAGCAAGTAATCATTGTTTCCCATTGCCATAAGAAACAAGTAACGTCCAAGTATTTCATTTGTATTGCATCCAAGCTGGTCCTTCAGATGGCGCAGTGTCACCTCTTTGAAATATTTGATTTGTTGGCTCAAAGGAATCACTACATTACCCTATTTGAAATTTACAATATTCACAAAAGCATCACTCGATAAATTCAAGATAAATTAGAAGGCGTGGTATATATCAACAGAATTAAGCTAGCCCATATTAGTGGTACCGTGAAAGTTGCTCAATTTCACTTATGATTATAATGTTTGTCATAAGAGTGACAAAGTAAGATTAGAAAGAAAAATGAGCACCAATTTGATGGGTAAGGAATAAATAACTATGTACATACCAGGATGAAGCCGGTTTCATCAAGTATTCCCGAGCCACCAGACCCATAATTAAGACCATGAATAATCTCCTTTTCTCCCGTCATATTATCAAATGCTGAAGGAAGTAAAGGAAGATTGAGATGATCACCGAGAAGGTCAGCTATAGTCTTCCCATTCGTAAATCTTCCTGTAGGACCAAGATGAGGAAAATCTATGCCATAAGGTAGGAAGTTTGCTATTCCTTTTGCACCAAACAAGTGGTTATTGTTTCCATTATCAACCACCGAGGTTCCAAACACAAACATTCCTTGCAACCCATGTAATTTACTAACATTTCGGCCATTTGGTATTGGATGAGAAAGAGTCTTGTCTCCGTGAAAACAAGAGAGAATGGTAATCATCAGAAAAGTTAAGGTTACAAATTTAGCCATAGTACTTGATATTTCGGTGATGTGAATATGCGACGAAATTGGGGGTGCTTGATTTTGGAGGGAATTGGAAGTGTATATATGTGAACAGACATATGTAAGCTTAGATAGTTTTAGAAAAGTCAGGTCATGTTTTGATGGCGTGAGTTAATATTATGGGAACTGTAATTACAAAGAAAATCAGAGGATTGATCATTATTTTTATAGCCTAAAACAGATGCAGATGCATGTACACGCCAAATATATACAGCACCTTTGTGCAGATCATGAACTGACGGCGTTTACATATCTATATATAACTAAGAGCTGTTTTTGTCTTTTTTCTTTTCCCTTTTTTTTTTCAAATCGACAAAGTCTATATTAAGCGTTTGGTATAGCTGTGATCACTGCACGCTGAACTATCAGCTGATCTTACATCAGAGGTCCAAGCCACGCCATCAGTTAGGCCGAAAGGTTTACAATATTTACAGTTTGACTTTGAAGGTATCTTGACTTTAGATGGGCTTCAATCAATCGATTATCTAAATCAGAAAAAGAATAATGCATAAACTCCTTAGAAACACACGAGCTTGAAACAAATTCCGCCTAATTTTGTCTCATAATAGATGGATGGGAAATAAATAAAAGTGGCTGGTACTATGTATAAATGTGTCTGGGGTCAGTGAGATTATTGTAACAATAATGGATCAACATATTTATCGCACTGTCTATGATGAAAAATATGAAAGATAACATAATATAAAGCATTGAAATCAGTTAATAAGCATAATGCATGTGGTAGCTAGAAAGTGCTTCTTACAATTATATACATACCAGCTAGCCGGAGAGATGGGCAGCGTACCGGACGTCATGATTATGACATTTTCATTTTAATACTAAATTCAGCAGCGGAATGGATTTGCTCAAACTCATGACACCAGAGTAGACAATGCATTCATATTCATCATCCCCGACCACTTTAATTTCCTAGATTGTCAAACCTAGAACTGTGGCTACGGCAACCAAGCCGACCAGCTAGGCTGCACCTTGTTATTTCATGGAGTAGAGAACTTGACAAAAGACAAAACATGTGCCTGGTATGGCTGGTGACAGACCACCAACGAATTCAGAAGTTCTAGAGTAACAACACCCAATTACATCTGCTAAACACCGGAAACAAGACGAAGCCGGAAGACAACTGAATTGGCAAGCGGAAACCACATCAATGGGAATGTCATCTTTAGCTAGGTTCGGGGTAATATGTCCAATCCAGACTACAACATGATCCATCTATTTGGTTTTTATCCAACATTGGACTTATATGTGAACAATACGAATTATAAGTTGACTTATAAATTAAACTCATATTTAAGTGATCATATTTATGTATAAATTATTTGGGCTTAATATATCTAATTAGATGTGGATCAACCTATATGTATAGATGTCTTGGGTAATCTAGATTGCTGATGGACCAAAATAAAACGACCCGATAGATAATAGATCAATTGTTTATATATAAAGTTGTGATCCCTAAGTCACACATAATTCATGTTATTCGATTCTCATCAATTAATAGAGACCGATGAGCGGGTATTTGATCCAAAAGACCACACTACTGCCAGTATGTTTATTTTTCCGAATCCAACAGTGTACAGTCATTCTCACATTATAGATTTAGGTACGCCTTTGCATTATTGTTATATATGAATTTTGGTAAATTAGCATATGATGTTATCAGATCTAATGATTAAATTAATCTATCAATTGGTATCAGAGGCTTATGCTTAATTTATCAAGATTAATAATTTGAATCTGGATTTGAAAGCCGTTTTTGATACTATTTCGTATTTTTCGATTTCATCTATTTCAACTTTATACTATTCGATCTCCTTTCTTTTTCCTAGATCTAGATCTTTTGTTGCACCACTCTATTTCGTGTTTGGTTTTTGTTTTGTCCATTGATTTCGTCATTTTGATGTTCCTCTTTCTAGTTGTTCAACGCTTTTTGTTCATTTCTTTTCCTCTTTGTGGTTGTTCAATAGTTTTCTCTCTATGGGATTTTCTCTCTGGTAATTTTTTAGTTTTGCTCTTCTTCCTTTGCTTCTCTCTCTAGTTTGTCAGTTTTCATCAATCATCCTCGTCCGCTGTGATTTCGAATGGTTTCCTTTCTGTTATCGTCACATGGTTTTCTTCTTTTTTGCAATAATGATCTAGTGATTTGGTTTTCTTCTCCCAACCCTCAATGCTTTTCATGGTGGTGTTAGACAAGCATTTGCCGATTGTTGCCACTGTCAAGCAGCAATCTCGGTTGTTACTGGAGGTTTGAGGCGATGGGTAGTGATTTTGGTAGGTATAGAGGGTTGGGGCTAGGTAGCAGTTATTACTGTTGACGGTTAGGCGAGAGATAGAAGGAGAGATTAGGGAGAAATGAGGGTTTGATCAATAAAGGGTAATTTCATAAATTGACCATTAACAAAAAGCTTCATTTGGTTAAACCTAGGTTTTGAACCCAAGATCAAACTGATGGAGGAGGAGCTATTCACCGGCTATGCTAGTTGGTTTTTATTTAACTTGTGTTTATCCCATTCATCTTATTCCTTTAGGCCTACACCCCTCTTGAGCATTGATTGGGTTGGTTTCTCCATTGGGTCGCTTGGGTTGTTTTAGGCTTTTTGGTTGCATAGACTAACTTTCAAAAAAATTGGTACTCTTGGACTATGAATTTGGTGCTCATTTATTTTGTATTATTTAAATAATAATATCAAAAATCAATTAAGTAACCTTTTGTATGGGCCTTTTATGTGTTATCTGCCATTAACTTTATTGTAATGCTACTAAGGTTAGATTTAATATTTTTTATGAATATTGAATCTAAATAAAGTTGGTCCTAATATTATAGGTATAACACCCCCATTTTTACCAGTTGAAAAATTTTATTTTTGTGGAAGTGTTAATTACTAAATTACTGGGTGTTACTATCACACTTAGCATAAGTCGAATCCCTCGCCTTTCTTACGCCAAGTGATAAAGCTAAAACAAAACATACCTAGAGTAAATCAGCAAAAATAGAAATAATACATAAGAGAGTTACGAATATCTTCGTAGTACAATAGTATAACCAAAGTACAGCAAGGGACATAAGAGTCCAAAGGAAAACCGATTGTAACAAAAACCAGCAGGAGAAGGTACAACTCCAGTTTGTCCTAACTCTTAGACCTAAAGGCCCATTATGAAAATGGAACCTCTTCCCAAGGACTCCACTTGTCCTGCATACTCTTATAAGCTTCATGCCACTTCATAGCCCTTACATAGGCATCTACAAAAGTAGTATCATTACGGCTTACTCATATTGAGTAAATCACAATACTTCACAAAGAGGAAGCATACCCACATTTCACATGGTCACACAAAAACCGAAAAGCATACTTGAGCACAAGGCATGAACCATAACCACAAATAATATTCATGGAGCAACATATAGCAATGTCCAAGTCTCAACTCAATAGTAAAACATGCCAATCCACTTCTCATTATTTCAAGGTACAAAGTCATGTTAGATTAGCTAAACACATTCTAATCATAGTGGTATGGTAACGAGGCAACTATCTAAACAATAATCCAAAACAATATCATGGTAGGGCACTAAGGTGTCCATCGAATCAGTAAATCCAACACAAACCAAGGTAGGGTACTGAGGCAACTACCAAACCAACAATCCATCAAAATACCAAGGTGGGACACTGATGCAACTACCTAATCATCAAGTCCATTTCTTTCATTTTATTACACCACAAACATTTCTATTTTTACTTTCTTACTCAAGAAGGATACAAATTAACCTAGGGACACAGTAGTACACCTAGTCATATTAGCACCTAAAAGTAACACGATACCCTTACCTCGAACCCAAGGATACACCGGTACTCCTGATCATACTGGCGCACAAAAACAACATAATATCCTTCCAAACTCGGTCATCTAATCCTTAAGTATTAGCACCCCCTATAGGAATCATAGGTCACCTATAGACTAGAGAATAGCTTTAAATTGGGGCACAACGGCACACCAGGGAACCAAAATAACGAGGGCTAACACCACACCTCTAAGGTAAAGACCCTAGAGAGAAACCTTCCCAAGTCAAAGTCTTTCACTTTAAGTATTAATATTTTATGAGGTGATCACATAAGTCACATGTGACACAAAAATTTCCATTTTTCATACTTAGCTATTTTTCCTTTTATTTTCAATTATTTAGATAAACCATAAGGTCATAGGTCTTTGTCAAGATAAGTCAAATCTAAGGTTAACCTATCAAAATTCTAAGGACATCCTAACATTCCATCATTGTTAAAAGATAAATTAGATCAAAATTTCCAAAATACCCTTCAAACCCTAATTTTGCCATTTTATTTCATTTTTGTGCCAACATTATCATTATGAGAGATTGGTCATGAATAGGTAAAAATATAGTATTCCATATTATTTGCACTTATTTAATCTTTGTATTTTGGTGATTAACTGTATTTTTTTATTTTCATACATTTAGTGGGTTGCGCTCACCGAAACCCAAATTAAGAAACTCTCATATACCACATTTTCCATGCAGCATGTTTGTACACATTTAAAGCACAAAGCAATAATTTAGCAAGGTGAATTCTCATCACAATTCAAGTAAGAGAATAGCTCTAACCCTAGGCCATGCAAATAGAACTTATCACAAGCTAACCCTACTCATACAGATATGCATCCATGTGAATTATCGTAACCCTAACTTCCATGCATGAGTAATCGAGAGGCATTCATTATGGATTTTAAATCATAAAATTGATAAGAATGGAAACCCTAAAACAAAATTATACATGTGGATGTAAAACATTTGATATATTACCATGCATACAGCTCAATTATCAATAATCATACATATCATCCCTTCAACATATTATCATTTTATTATGCATGCTATAGTACTAAAAAATGCATAAAACCCTAGAACGATTCTAGGTATAAACGTTCCTAGCATGCTCGCACATAATTTCTACCATCTTATGAGTGATTGGATTTATCTAATCTAAGCTTACACAAAAGAGGCCTTCTCCAAACCACTCAAGGATTACCAAGGAATTTAACATCCAAATACATACATATAATATTACACAACAATAATCAAAAAGTATTAAAATAACGTAGGGCTACTAACCGATGAAACAAGCAAGAGGAAAGCTAAGGAAAAACTTAGCACCAAAGGAGGAAGTTTTGACCGAGAAGAAAGGAGGTGGCAACAGCGAGAATGGTTGGTGCTAGGAGACCAAGAAAGAAAAGAATGGACAGTGGTAGGGAGGGGAGAATGGTAGAAAAGGTGAAGAAAAAAGGAAGAAGAAGAGGTGCAGCACAAAGGGTCGAAGAAGGGGGAGTAGATTTAATGATAAAGGGTGTGGGAAAATAAGAGAAGCTTCATCCCAAATGGCTGAAGGTGGGAGAGTTGGGATTCACGGGATATGGATGAAAGGAGGATGGTAAGAATTTCAAGTTTGGCCAAATGAGAAGGGGAAGGATCAGTGGTTATGAATAGTGGTAGGGTGGTTGATCCTGTGAGAAGAACCGAAGGTAAGAAAGGAGGGAAAGTTCTCATTTGGAAGGGAGGTTATGGGGTGTTTGTGCATGGGTGTAGGGAGGCTACGATAGGGGTGTCTGATGCAGGGTATGGAGGATCGATGAGGGCTAGTGGTGACTGGGTAAGGAGGTCGGTGGGGGTTGGCATTGCAGACTAAAAGTTGGTGGTGGAAGGAGCAATAACAGGAAAAATGAAAGGGGGAGTTTAGTGAGCTTGAGGGAGCTTGTGTGAGGTAGGAAATTGCAAGATGCTTGAGAATTCTTAGCACAACACAGTAGGGAGAGAAGTGAGAAAGGGTTTGTGTGTAGGGAAACAAGGAGAAAAATGAGGATAGGAAAACATGGGGGAGAGGGGAAGTGTGGTGTAGAGGGATGGTTTAAAGGATAAGGTAATGGGGTAGGGGAGATTAGGGTGATGTTAAGGGGGAGTATATCATAGGTTACGGGATAGGTTAGGGTAAAATATCTAGGTAAATAATTAGGATAAATTATCCTATAGAATTATCACTGGGCTAAGTTTATTTTATGAAACAGATACCGGTTAAGACCCAACCTAGGTTTAAAAATTAAATATGCACCCTCTAGTATATTTAAACCTAATTAAATTTTATAACTAATAATTTGTAATAATATTACACATATTAACAATAAATTTATCATAAAATATTCTAAAATAATTATTAAAATTAATACATATAATTACCGGTTATAATTAGGGTTTTATGGAAACGAGGTATTACAATAAGTTTAAATTTATAAGTAAAATTGAGGGGTCAATTTATTTAAATAATTGGTTTTCTAATATTAGTATATAGGCCAATTGACATAATATGTCACCAAAGTGACATCTTTTATGAAAATTAGTTTATTAAAAATATTAGATGCTTATGTATATATGTTTATTCATACGCATATTTTATTGGCCCAAAGGAAGATAAATATATGGTAAAATTTTATATATATCCATGGCGATAAATATATGGTAATTTTTTGGATGCCATGTGGAATATGAGTTAATCCAAAGATGATCTTTTTTTATCTAATAAGCCTTATTACTAGTATTTGATCACTACAACAAGAACACCATTTATAATTGATATTATTGTCCAAAGACTTGATATTAATGTTGCATTTATTTCTTGTGATGGGATTATAATTGTTTAAATTTATTTATTTTTAATTATACATAATTTTTTGAGCATGTATATTTAAGTTATTATTATATTTTCTATACAACTATGTCTTCTACTACTATATTTGTCAGCTTAAGTTTCATTCTCAAGCTAAACTAGGATAATTGTAAGGAATGGAAGGACATTGTTTTACTTATTATTGGGTGCATGGATATAGACCATGCACTTCGTTTAGCAAAACCCACTGATCTGACAACTGAAAATTCCTATGATGAGAAAAAAGAACTTTGAGAAATGGGATCGCTCTAATCACATGGGTCTCATGATCATTAAGTGTAGTATTTCATAAGCTTTTAGTTATGGCTTCTCTAATGAGATCATTAATGCTAAGAATTTCCTTGTTGAAATTAAGAAACGTTTTGCAAATAATGATAAGGCTAAAACAAGCACTCTTCTACACTAATTGATTTCAATAAAGTATAAAGGTAAAGGAAATATAAGAGAATGCATCATGAATATGTCTAACATTGCTTCAAAACTTAATGCACTAAAGCTTGAGTTATCAGATAACTTATTTATGCATTTATTATTGATCTTTCTTCCTGCACAATTCAGTAAACTTAAGGTTATTTACAACTATCAAAAAGAGAAATGGACTCTTAATGAGCTTATTTCATATTGTGTGTAAGAGGAAAAACAATTGAAGTAAGATAAGACTGACAGTTCTTTTCTAGCATTTACCTCTAAAATTAAGGGCATAAAAAGAATGAATGAATATGCTCCTAAGGGTTCATTCCACAAGAAACATCATAAGGAAAAAAATTGATTCCTTTACAAAAAGATAGACATGTTAAGGATTGTTAGAATTATCATGCATGGCTCATGAAGAAAGGTGTAATCATTGTTTTGGTATATTCTAAGCTTAAATTAGCTTTAGTAGATATACACACTTGGTGTTTGGATTATGGTGATACTAATCACATACATATTTCTATCTAGGGTTGTCTAAGCTACCTAAAGCCAAATGATGGTGAAAGACACATCTATGTGAGAGATAACAAGGCAAAAACAGTTGAAGTGATTGGCACTTTAAGGTTATCGTTAGAAACCGATCATTATTTGGATTAGAAATATGTTTTTTTTATATTGTCTTTTAGATGGAACTTGGTTTTTATTGGACAAATTTGGTTATTATTGTTCATTCGAAAATAATAAATTTAGTCTTTCATTAAATTCAAGTGTTATTGGTACTAGTTCATTGTGTGTATATGATAACATATATATGCTTGATATCATTAATTCATATCATAAAATCTTGCATGTGGAATCACATGGTACTATACACAAATTAAGTAAAGAAAAATTAGCGTCATTATAACATAAGTGCTGAGGTCATATATCAAAATGAAGAATTGAGAGGCTTGTGTTTAATGGCATTTTAGATTCCCTTAACTTCATATATTTAAACAATTGTGGTGAATGCTTTAAGAGAAAACAAACCAAAAATAAAGAGAACAAGTTTGAATAGATCTTCATACATCTTAGAACTGATGCACACAAATATGTTTGGACCATTCCCCACAGCTTCTTGGAATGGTCAACAATATTTTATA
Source organism: Tamarix austromongolica (assembly GCA_039764185.1). NCBI lineage: Eukaryota > Viridiplantae > Streptophyta > Magnoliopsida > Caryophyllales > Tamaricaceae > Tamarix > Tamarix austromongolica. The sequence continues at coordinate 24,292,239 of CM077819.1, forward strand.
TCATTCATTGAAAATTACTCACATTATGGATACCTGTATCTCATTTATAAAATTCACAGTCATTGGACATGTTCAAATATTTTAAACTTGAAGTCAAGAATCAAATCAATAAAAGAATCAAGTATGTTAGACCTGAATGTAGTAATGATTACTATGGCAGATATGATGATTGAAGAGAAAAATATCCAAGACCATTTGCTAGATTCTTAGAGGAGTGTAACATTGTTCCATAGAACACCATGTCAGGATCTCCTAACATGAATAGTGTAGCTACAAGGCAAAACCAAACTCTTAAGGACATGGTAAGGAGTATGATTAGTCATTATACCTTACCAGAATCACTTTTGGGAGAAACAATAAAAATAACAGCTTATATTCTAAATAGAGTACCGACTAAAGTAGGTACTAAAATGCCTTATATGGTTTGGACATGCAAAAAGCCTAGTATGAAACATTTTTATATTTGGGGATGTCCAACTAAAGCTACACCACATAGGTCACATGAAAAGACATTGGACTCCAAAACTATTAGTGGTTATTTTATTAGTTTCTCTGAGTGGTCAAGGGCTTATAAGATGTATAATCCTACACTTAGGTCAATTTTTGAGACATTCACCGTCACATTCTTTGAGGATGTTGATCTTTGAGGGATAAATAATTTTAGGGACATTATATTTGAGGATGAATCAATTACAACTCCCACTATAGTCTTTGATGATGTGCAAATATCTGCACCTGTCATTAATCAAGAGGAAAATCAAAAGCCTCTACAAGACAATGTCGAACAACTACCTATTGAGAATGAGGTGATTGTTCCACAATAGTGGCTTAACAACCTCAAGGGGTAAGGAGATATACCATAGAAAGAAGAAGTGTTATTCCAAATAATTACATTGTATTTCTCCTAAAACATGAGGTAGGCATTAGGGTGATGGAAGATGATACAGTTAACTTCTCTCATACCATGGAGAGTTTGAATTCTCAAAGGTGAACTGATGCCATGAATTGGGAAATAAAATCCATGATGGATAATAACATATGGTATATTATTCCATTACCCAAGGGAAAGAAATGCATTGGTTGCAGATGGATATTTAAAACCAAAAGGGATTCAAGGGGCAATGTGGAGAGATATAAGAAAAATCTTGTCAACAAGGGATTTACACAAAATAAAGGAGAAGATTTTAAAGATAATTTCTCTCTAGTATCTTCTAAAGATTCCTTAAGAGTAATAATGGCATTAGTAGCACATTTTAATGTTGAGTTAAATCAGATAGATATTAAGACTATTTTTCTTAATGATGATATTGAGAAAACAATCTATATGATGCAACTAGAAAATTTGTGTTAGGAGACCTAAATAATATGGTTTGCAAACTTAAGAAACGCAAATATGCATCTCGACAATGGTATTTCAAATTTCATCAAGTTATCACCTCTTTTAGTTTCAAGATGAATTTGGTGGATGAATGTGTATACCATAAGTTTTATGGGAGTAAATACATTTTTTTAGTTCTATATGTTGATGAAATACTAATGGCATGTAATGACATAGGTTTATTACATGATACCAAGAAATTTCTAGTTAAGAATTATGGGATGAAAGATCAGGGTAATGTCTATTTTGTATTGGCTATATAGATACATTGAGATTATTCTCGAGGTATCCTAAGGCTATCACAAAAGGCTTATATCAAAAGGGTTAAAAATCGGTATGTCATGCATAATTGCAAATAGGAAAGCACTCATGTTGATAAAGGAGACTAATTTAGTCTCGATTAGTGCCCTAAAAGTGGATTTTAAAGAAAGGAAATGCAAAGTGTCCCCTATGCTTTAATAGTGAAAAGTTTAATACATGCACAAGTATGTATGCATCTGAATATTGCATACACCATTGGGATGCTTGGCAGATACCAGAGTAATTTGGGACTCAATCATTGGGTAGCAACCAAGTGAGTCATGTGGTACTTACAAAAAAATAAAAAATTACATAATCACATATTGAAGGTCAGATAAGCTTGAGATCGTAGAATATTTTGACTCTTGTTTTGCTAGATTCTAAGATATCATGAAGTTTCTTGATTCCTACATCAGATTTTATTTCCTAATGATTGGAAGTGTTGTTTCTTGGAAAAGTGATTAGCAGACAGTTGTGCCCTCTTCTACAATTAAAAAATATATATAATTAATAGTAATAGTAATAACGATGATAGTTACCAACAATAATAACAATAATGAGAAAAATATTAATCATGACAATAACTATACTAAATTAATAACAGTAACTAATTGGAAATTTTGATTTAGATATTAGAATATATTAGCTCAAATCATATCATATGCTATCAATTCAAATCAAACCATATTAGGAAAAAAAAAATATGTAGAGAACAGGCCCTAAGTGAAGTTGGATTTGAACAAGCCAAATTATAGTATTTATCCCTTTAGATTAGGTGAGCTTATGATAGATCCACTCATTATACTCAAGTTTAGGCACCCTCATAAGACTAGTACATATACTATAAACATATAAACCTAAATATTTGACAAAGCTATTCTCAAAAATAAAACTTTAACAAAGCTACTAAATATGCATTTGATGTAAGGGAAATTCAAACCTCAATTATAATATGCTCAAATATTAGTATTAGTTTATGTTAAGTTAGGTTTTAGCTTATTTAAACCCAAAAAGCTCATGCGGCCCTATCAAAAGTTTTTTTTGGATGACAAAATTATTAATGGTCAAAAACAATTATTGAATAATAAGATTTTTGGGGTTAAAAGTATGGGTAACACCCCAAAATTTACCACTAAAATTTTTATTTTACGGAAGCATTAATATAAAACATTGTGTGTTACGTTGCATATAATACATAAGAAATACTCCCTATACCCATCTATGTCGAGTGAAAGGGTAAAAAATATTTCATGCCTAGAGATTATATATAGAAAGTATTTTATCCCACGGTGATACAAGACTACAAAGCAGAGAGAAAGTATATGATTAAAAATAGAGGACTAAAAGTCTAGAGAAATAGACATATCCTAATAACCATTCATTTAAATCAATATATGACTACTCACCATAGATAAGCACAATGAAAGCATTTAATCAACATATACCAGCAAAAAAGGCAATAACTACCTATGAGAATGAAAAACACCTATGAAAAAAAATGGTTATTACACTATATACTGAGTAAAGTAACAAAACACATCCATAATAAAGGGCATTCATGGCACAAGAAACATAATGAAAATATAGATATTAAACATGCGTAGATTCTCAAGATATGAGATGATCCAAGATAAATTTGTATTTAGAATTTATCATCAGGTGATTCACATAATCCATTCACTTAGTCATATTGAGATCAGGGAACCACTTGTAATACAAACACTCCTCTCCTCTTTTTCTCATAGATAGGAGAAAATAGTCAACCAAACTGATACGTAACTTTCACCGTTATGAGAGAAATATAGTCAATCTCATTAATACTCTCACATCTAAGGTAGAACGCGCCTAAGCCACTAGTAAACCTCTAATTCTTAAGTATGCATACCTCCTATAAGCTATTGGATTATTTATATATATTATACTAGGGTCCTCTACTTTCATTAGGGACAAGCAATAAATTTTAATAATCGCATAATTTCAGCACTTGGAACTATTTTGGTCCCGTCTCATGTGATCTTCCAGTTTAAATAGTAATGTTATATTAACCTAAAATAACTTCCTCCATGAAGCTTTCCAACTCATCAAATTTAACGAACTAACCTAAACTAATATTTAAACACCACATCCAAATATCATAACTTTTATAAAAAAAGAAAATTCGCACATAAAATACTAATGTTACCCTTTATGTTACTATTTCCAATTTAAGTCATTTATTATAAAACCATATCTTATGTTATTCATAATTTATCAATTTAATTAACAACTCATCATATACATATTTTGACCCATATATTACTTTTACAACACCCAAATTTCCATATTTGACTCAAATAACCAAGGTTCCCTTAGTCCACCTGAACATTTTCAATTTTATTATTTATATACCTCAAGCCATACTTATCTAAAACTTAACACATTATATATCAAATTTATTATAACCCCCTCCCCCAAAGAACACAATGAAATATTTATTTTCTCCAAAAGCTTACCAAAATTACCATATTACATCTATGACTGAAGCTCCTGCATAATTCACAAAATTTCACCAATTTTACACACAACACCATTTACATTATTATCATCCTAAAAATATAATATATCAAATTTTAAAAAAAAATCCAAACCCCCACAAAGAACCTTTGACTGAGACCTCCTAAAGGAATCACCCCACCCTAATTTTGGGGTTTCAACACAATACATTAATCACCATACTTAAACATATTTTAATCTACTTATCCCAAGACATAAGAATATAACATAATATACCATCATGCTTAGAATTTTATGGAAAAATCCATCATATATATCAAATTATCATAAAATCACAAAACTTATAAAATCATGCATTTACTAAATAATACATAGATATGAATTTAAAATAAATACTAACATGATTTCTAGCATGAAATATGATGACATGGGAATTTATAAAATCAACATATAGTTATAATAATTCCTAAACTAGAGATATGTTTCCTTATCAAATGTTACATTGGTTTATAAGCAAAAATACTCATAAATAACCTCCTTCCAACCTTTGAAGACTTAAAAATATATATATAAAGTAAATCGAAAAAGGAAAGTCCATGGTTAGAATTGGAGAGGAAAATAAACCTCAAGGTTCAAAAATAGGTCTTGATAAGCTTGATTAAACCATCACCAATCTATAACATTAACTCTCTTTGATTAAAGGAAAGCACTAAAGCGTTAAACACCAAGATAAAGGAAAAAGGAGAAAGAGAAAATGGAGAATAGATAGACACCAAAGAGGGCAGCAAAGAACCACTTCAACCAAGATAATAGGAGAGGAGAAAGAAAAATAGAAAGTAGAAAATTTTTCTAAGTGTAAAAATGATCAACCAAGGGGCAATGATCCCCCTATGGTTGTCAAATAAGGAAAGAGAGGAGGAGGAATTTTATGGGTTGGTTTCTTGAAAGCAAGAGGATTGATGAGAATAATTGGTATAGGGGAGAGAGTGTAAGAGAGTTGGTGAAAGGTGATTGAGGTAATTATACTTAGTTTGTTTAGTTAAATGACCAATGACCATATGAGATATGATCATAGGGTGTAAGAGAGTTTTATTTTTTTTTAATTCCTTAGGACCAAGAAAGTCAAGAATGATTAAAAATGATTTAAGTAAAGTAAAATTTTTCAATAAAAGGGTTTAACATAGGATAAATACTCAAATAACTCCTAAAATTTTTGAAAAATTAGGAAAATGTGAGAAATTAATTTAGGAACATAAATATATAAAAATATTGGGTATAAAAATTGATTCAAAGTCCAAATAAATTAATTACAAAATGGTAGAAACAATCCAGCTACATTCGACCAGAAGAGGTTGATAGTTGACTGCTTGAGGCTCTAGACGATAAGGGTTGGAACGTTGATGGCTGGTTGATGGAGGGTATCAACCAATTGACCGTAGGTTGGTTGAAATGAAAACTAGGGTTTTAAAAGGTAGAAAGGTTAATATAATGAGGGTTTGAGAGGTATGGATAAAGTGTCCAAACAAGTTTTAAGGTTAGAGATGAGATTATGACCGTCCAAGAATTAGTATTAAGAAAATTTGGGTTATTATGGTATGGTTGGTAAAATCAATTGAAAACTTATCTAAAAGCTTAAAAATTGGGAAAAATATTAAAAATTATCTATTTGAAATATATTTTATGAAAACTTAATAAAAAAGCTACATATCAATTAGTAAGCTAAAAGTTAACTTATAAGTTACATTTCGTCTTGCCAAACACATGCTGAACATCTCTTTCTAAAAGCTTCTTCACGTAAGTTATGAGAAAATAAAAAACAATGCATCTCAAAATGTTTTCAACTTTGAAATTATAATCTTAAACTATAATACTTCATAATTTTTACTTTTTTAATTTGCTATTTTGGTGATCAGTGTTTCAATTTTTTATGAGGATATAATACCTTATAATTGGAATTGAAATTTTATTATATTTATATTATTTTATTCATTTTTAATATTAAGTAGAAAATCTCTTTTTCGTTTTAAAAGTTTGTCGAAAAAATATTATTTTAGAATATTTTTGGTGACTTGAAAGTTCCTATTTTTAGAAAATAGTTATTTCCATATGATAATTTGTTGAAAATATTTTAAATATTATTATTTTAGTAGTTTTAATTTTGCTACAATTTAAAATGTTATTTTAAACCCATATTTTATAATAAATAGTAAAAAGGCAAAATGAAAATTTCATGAAAACAAGTTTCGAGAAAATAAGTAAATAAGATACCTACCTTATGAGTGTTGTGGGGTGTGCTATATTATTTTTATTTTGAAATAAATCTTGTCAATTAGTTAGTTCATAAGACTAATGTGTTGATTTGGAAATTTATTTGCATATTTATCTGTTTCAATCTTATGTTATTTTTATAATTAGTTAAGATATTTTGAAGATAGACATTTTTTTATTATGTATAATAAAATTTTATATTTTCATTATTACCTTATTATTTGTAATTATTATCTAATAATTATATTAAATGATATTATATGGTCAGTCTTCTTTATCTCATTTCTTCAAATTCGTAGATAAACAGACTAGAAATCTGTAATTTGGCTATAAAATGTTCTTCCAATAACTAAATTAAACGATTATTTTTTATTTGGAATGATAAACTCATTATATATAACTATTCTCTTTTGATTTTTTTTCAATATCTAATTGAAAATTAGTGAAAAGTATCAATCATTGTTAGTGATGTCAAATTTGTACGATTTTATTATATCTTTCTCTCCTAGAAATATAAATAAGCCCACAATAATCCCTAAGAGCTAAAACCATGTTTCTCTTTCTCCTCTTAGGTTGTGTCTTCTATTATACATCTACAATCCTCCTCCTCATCTCTTTTCTTATTCTTCTTTAGTAACTTATAATCTATATAAATATTATATATTGTGTGTTTGGAATATAATGTCTATAAAGTATGAATTTTTATTTACTTTCTAAGTTTATAATTTCTTATGACTATATTTTATGTATCATGAAATGTAATATGATTAGTTTAAAAAAGATATGATTTTATATTAAATTTGTGGTAGTTTTAATTTGGATGCAACTTTACACTATTTTATAACAATCACATTAAATTCAATTATGAGATCCTACCTATCATATAACATATCAAATTGAAGCTCCAAAAGTCTAGTTTTCATAAATAAATAAAAATTATTTTGAGTTTTTTAATTAAAATATATGTGGTTATATTGGTGAAATATGAAATATTAGTATAACTTACTAAATTGATTTTTTTTTTTTTTTTTGCACTTTATGTTGGTTTTGACCAATGCTTGAGTTTTGGTGGTTAATGCCTTGTTTGAATCTACTTATCAAAAGTAATTATATAAGATAACTAATTATTTTAGAAATGTTTTAGGCTAATTTTTTTTTTTAAAATAAGTAGTTATATTATATAATTACTTTTGATAATTAGCTCCAAATAATACCTAAGTTGACATAGAGTATTAAAATTCAACCAATGTTGACTAAGCTTGATCTTTTAATATACATGTGGGTTTCAGATATTGGTTAAAGATATGAGTTGGATTTGAAAAGTTGGTTATTCTAGTTTGACCTTTCTATTTTTGAAAAGTTACCTTTTCAGAGGGTTTTCTCTTAAGTTAATTTTCTATTTTTAGAAAATGGATAACAAAAGAAAGTGAGTTAACGAAGAATTTTTTTTATATGCATTATATGATCACCTTAAGAAGAAATGAATATTTTAAGTGAAACAAGTGGGTTTTAGGTCCTTCAAGGCTGACCTATTTAAGTTGGGGGTTAGTAATAGTCTTTCCTTTTCTTTTGTGAATATTTATTTGTTTGTTAGATGTGTCTGGTTAGTGCACATTGTCTATTCTATAGGCTTCTTTAAATTCTATTAGAATGTGCACACACTTAAGGATATGATGATTGAGGTGGTAGGTTTTAGGACTTTTATTATCCCTTTTAGACTATACCTTCTAAGATGATCCAAGTATGATTTCTAATCCTCTTATGATTGGTGGTAGATCTTTGGACTTTAGTTTTCTAAGTGATTCCTTAGTTGGTATACTCATGTAAATAATTTTATGTTGTGATCATCTAAAGTAAAGATCAATAATCTGATATTTTCTCATGTGGTTTCCCTATATAATCATGTGTGTATATGCATTGATATATATATATATATACTTCAATATATACCATTCTTTTGTATATAAGTGTTGCTTAGTTGTTCCCCTAACTAACTTATTACATGTTGTAAATGGGGATTTGATGATCCATAATATATATGGTGAGTAGACAATCTAGTGTCGAATGAGTATGAACCCACTTAAGCATAGTGGGGAAGAATGAGAGTGATGATATTTTTATAGTTCTATTGATCATGTTGGATATTATTCATGAATTTTTATTGTAATAAATAATTTCACTTCTGTTCTTTCATTCATTTGATTTTCATTATGTTTATTACATATTGTTACTTTCATTTGGTATGATTCAATATTAAAGTTTGGTATTTTTGTTAATATTTTATTTAGCTTTCCCAATTAATGTAAGTGAAATAATGGTGTTCAGTTACATTAGTTGTGGCAGTAATACCCTTATCATGTTTATCTTCTTCATACATTTTTCTAATTTCTCTGGGGAATTGGTTTCGAAAAATGAAGGTGTTACAAAAACTAGCTTTTCAACTAGTATAAATATATAATGTATTTTTTATGTTTAATATTATCAGTACCACTATTATTTTTATCATTATTAATATTATTATCTAAAATTTAATTTAATTTAACTTAACCTTTTCTTGTTTAAACTTGATTATAACCTCTTTTAGCAATTGTGACATCCTGCTACTATTACTAATGCATGTGTCTTTATTACTATAAGATGTGTATTTCATGTGATTTATACTTACATTTATGAACCAACTATAAATCTAAAGATATGTATTTGTTGATATAAGATGTGTATTCACAATTATAAGATATGCATTTTGTATGGATGTGTATTCTTTTCTGTGCGATATGTGTTTATAAGATCTATATTTGTTTATTATTTTATTATAAATAAATGATGTTATAAGATGTACATTTTTAATATAACATTTTTTTTACAACATAACATATGTATTAACTATTATATAATGTGTAATTTATATCTATGACTATGAGATATGTATTTGTAACTATAAAATGTGCACTTGTCATATAAATATGTGTATTATTTTTAATAAGATGTGTATTTGAAATACATGTATTTTTTTATATTATATTATAAATAAAAGATGTACATGTATATCCAGTAAATGTGTATTTTATTGGATAATATGTTTATTTATATTATAAAATATGTGTATTTTTATTTTCACATAGAAGAAAAATTTTGTTATTTTTTTAATGGTCGAAGTTAAATATAATTTAATTTAATGTGTTAAACACTTTTTATAAACTACATTAACATGTAGGACGGGAAATAAACGTCGAGGAGCGGAAGTCTGCGCTCATAGATTCCTCTTCCTTCATCTTACGAGGAATCAGCAAAAGGAACTCATAAATCACAAATCAATCATTTTGCCATGGAATCACATGCCCGTCTGAACCCCGAGATTCTCGGCTTCAACTGTTAGAAAGAGCAGAAGACGTCCAACAGGCAACAGCAAAAATAAGTAAGAATTTTAAAGTTCGTTTCGCTTCAACAGATCTCCTTTCACGTTCTTCCTCTTTCAATTAATTCCTCATCCAAGTAATAATGTACTTACACTGCTCTTTTTTTATACGTTCTCAATTTTTACAATGCAATGAATTTGGAGTTCTGGTTACATGATTGCTTCCGTTGCTTAATTTAGTTAGATCTAGTGTCCCTTTTTATGGCCGTCGTTTTTAATACGGTATAATTGCTGGGTACTAGGAATTTAGGAGTTATTTCAAAATTAATCTGTCCATTTTGATATTTCCTTATTTTCTTGCCAATTTGCATGTATGCATTTGATTCTTCTTGCTTACCGATTGAGAACACTTACAGGGATTTTCTGGGTTTCAGGAATTTGGTCATATCTATTGATGTTTTGATTATGGCCTGCTAAGTAAGGCAGCATTGAAATTTACTGCTTCCTTGTTGGCGAGCCCTGGTTGGCCTTTTTTGCGCTGATGTTGCTATTTTTGTAGCTAGCTGCGTAGTGATAATCTGATTGTGGCCAGCTAAGTGGGGAGGCGTCGTTCTTTGTATTCTCTGAGATGATGCTCAGGTAATCTTAGGTTGATTAGTAAAAGAAGTGTGAGACTACTTTGGTTTAGTTTAATCATGGGAAGGGGAGGTGTGGTAGAGGGCTAAAAGGGAGCAGAAGTATAGTTTGAACGCACGATATGTTTGATAAGTGATTGCGTCGTGCTGTTCTTGATAGTTGAAGCATCTAGAAGTTGGTGGTTTGGATGAGAAAATAGCTGGGAAATTTGATATCATATACATGTGGAGAAGGAAGCACTTTTTTTGCCTCTGTAATTAATCTGTATACTGCGGTTTGTAGGTTGCATGTTGGGGAGTTCTAAATGAAGATTTTACCCTGCAGTTTTCTTGGTGTGGAGGACTAGAAACGCTGGAGTAACTGAGTTGCAACTTGTGAGATTTTAGTTGGGGTAGTAATTATACGGTTATTTGGCCTGCTGTTCTGCTGGCAACAAGGTTCCGATTTGTGTCTTTCGCGGCAATTGAAACACCTCTTCTGGAGGGTAGGTTTACTCCTTTCTGAAGTCTAGTCTGATTTAGCTTTCATTCATTAATTGCTGCTTTTTCCTGGTCTACTCTAAGACCTTATCTGTCACTCATTCAGCCGTTTCCTCCCACATTTCCGAAACTCACAGCAAAGTAAAAATAGAAACGAAATGTATGAGATAGAAAAGAGGAAGGGGGGAACGAAGGAGCGACTTTCATAGTGATCATGAGGATAAATTCATCAGCAAGCCATTTGGACCATCGCCATATTACAGTGCTAGAGTAATTGTAGTTGGGGAGCAAACAGATGAATAACCACCATTTCCTTATCAATGGTTGTGGGCGCTCTCTTGTTCTACTGCTTGGGTAATGGCTAAAAAAATTTCCGTATTTATCTTGGATAATTATTTTTAATAAGTAGTTCCGAGCATGGACTAAATTATCAAAATTCTTTTAGTGACTTCTTATATTTTAGGTTCTACACCTTTTATCTTCAACATTTCTATTGTAGCTTTATACTTGCATAATTATATTGTTCCGACTTCCAAGTTCTTAGCCTGTTCCAAAGTATACGGTCCCTACAGCAGCAGTCTGTTAGACTATGCATCAAGTCAATCACTCTTGTATCGTATGATAGATTGAATAGTTACATTGCACCATCATTCTTTTGATCAATATTAACATATAGATTAGGTTTGATTTTTAATAAAGTAGAGAAGAAATCATAGCCTTTCTGACTGGTTTGATTGCTTGGGAGACTTCTTGGATCACAGCCTCGAGGTTCTGCACCTTGTTTATTTAACCTATGGCTCTGCTAACATATATCATTGGCTAGTTGTTAAATCACTCTTCACAATCCCGGTGATTTTGATTTTTGTATTCTTCAAACCAATAGTTTCCGCATTGCTTGGGTATTCTGCTTTCCGTGACCTGAAGATAAAATATTTCCTTACTGTGGTTGCGACTTGCAGTTACCTCTGACCTAAAAAGCCCTTTTTGTCCCCCTAGGCTAATGTCCTTCTTGGTATCTGAACTTTCCCCTTCTCCCCATGTTCAATACTGCAGACGCTCTCAGATTCGTAGAGGCCAAAGACGAAGCATGAGTCTCGCATGTCTTGTATGCCACGGTGTAGAAAGTCCCTCCCGCTCATTGAGAAGCTATTCTGTGTCAAGTTCAGACAATGACGGTAGGTGTTCGGCAATGGCCAGCTGCTTGAGCAAGATGCCCCCACACCGTGGGAATCCTGCAATTTTGCCATCATCTAAAGTAACCCCTCAACCAGCTGCTACTAATAATGGAGAAGGCTTCCCTGGTACCCCAAGGTTAGTACGAAGCCATGCAGTCAGGAGGGACCTCGTGAGAGACTGGAATTTTGATGATTTTGACATAGAAAGTTAGATTAATTGATAGAGACGAGAGGGTACGCTCCTTTTTGTGGTAAGTTAGAGCTAGGCATTCCACCTTATAAATCCTTACTTTCTCTCTGTCTCTCTCTCTTACATTTTCCTTTCCTTTTCTTTTTTTCCTCTCCCTTTTCTTTCACTTGTAATTTCTGGGTGGTAAACTGGTACTGAAATCCACTCCTTTGCTTTGAGAGGGTTGATGATCATCCCTGTTATCTGGGCATAAGTAGAATCTTTAACATTTGTAACAGTTTTTTGCCTAGCAGCGGTGATCAATCTGTGTTCGTCGTTAATTGTGTGACTCGTGCCCGATTTCAACTGATGTAACCCATTATTACATTGAAAACGTTAATAGTTACACTTACATGTTGTAATAATCGACTATAAAAATATATTTATAGAAATAAAAAAGTAAAAGATGGGGTGTTGGACATATTGATTAGAGATAGCAATCGGGTCAGGTTCGGGTCGGGTTATTTCGGGTCATTTGTCTTTTACAGGTAGGTTGTGAATCGGGTCTGATCATTTTGGATTCAGGTTGTTTTGGGCCAGGTCATTAGAGTTCCGAGTCATTTCGAGTTAATTTGCCAGGTCGGGTCGGATTTGGATCATTTCGGGTTAACTTGACTGGTAGGGTAGGGTTGACTTTGAGTCATTTTCTGGTTAACATGACTAGGTGAGCTCGACCAGTTTGGGTCATTTAGTGCAATTTGACGGGTTGGTCTCGTTGGATCTGAGTTGTTTCGGGTTAACTTGATGGGTCGGGTCATTTCGTGCAATTTGACTAGATAGGTTTGAGTAGTTACGAGTTAACTTGATGGGTCGAGTTGAGTTTTGTAGGATTAAGTCAAATTCGGATTCAGGTAATTATCATTTATTATATTATAAATATTAGAGACAATCATAAGGTTACTAATATAGATAAATAAAATAAGAATATTAGATGCACTTTACTTTCACAAGTAAATAATAAAGGTATTTATAAATTTTTATAATAAAAAATATTACATGATTTAATCTAACAAAGATATTTATCATTTATTTGATTACTTAAAAAAATATAATTTTGTAAAATAAAGGTGATCATAACATGACTATACAATGTATAATTATCATTTATTACATTGTAAATATTAGATACAATCATAAGATTATTATACAACTAAATGAAATAAAAATATTAGATGCGCTTTATTTTCACAAGTAAATAATAAAGATATTTATAAATTTTAACAATAAAAAATATTATATGATTCAATCTAACAAAGATATTTATAATTTATTTGATTACTTAAAAAAAGATAATTTTATAAAATAAAGGTGATCATAATATGACTATACAATGTATAATTATTATTTATTACATTATAAATATTAGAGACAATCATAAGATTATTAGTACACATAAATGAAATATGAATATTAGATGCGCTTTATTTTCACAAGTAAATAATAAAGATATTTATAAATTTTAATAATAAAAAACATTGCATTTTTTAATCTAACAAAGATATTTATCATACATTTAATTACTTTTTTATTTAATTATTATTATGACTTCTTAATGTTGTATTTTTTTGTAGAAAAAATTATTAGCATATCATTAATAAATAAGGATGTCTAGGATAAAAGTATGAAAAATAAGTATAATTTATAAAACACTATATTTTTTAAAATCTTTAAATGAATAATAAAATATGTGTAATTTATTATTATTATTATTATTATTATTATTATTATTATTATTATTATTATTATTATTATTATTATTATTATTATTATTATTATTATTATTATTATTATTATTATTATTATAGATTATGATGTCTGGTCTAGTCGGATCAACGTCAAGTCAGGTCTATATTGAGTCGGGTATCTATCGGGTCATAGGTTGGGATCGGGTCGGGTTAGTGTAGAGTCGGGTCGAGTTGCTAAACTTGTTGGGTTTTATCAGGTCGGATTTTGCTCAGAATAGGCGAATTAGATCAACTTTTGATAGCTCTACTGCTGATATGATTCAAGGTATAGGATTGCAGTTCCTATCCTATATAATATGTCGATGGTATAAGATCCTACAATATGTGGCATATCAACATTTTAATATATAAAAAAGTAAAAATTTATTTGTGTTATCTTCTTTCTCTTTCAAATGAATTCTCATTAGTGTTCAAATAATCTTTTATCGTTAGTATATTAATTTTTACTATTAATATATTAATATTTTACCATTAATATATTTATTTTTTACTAGTAAGTTGATATTTTACCACTAATACTCTAATCTTTCACCATTAATGTATTAAAATTTCACTACTAATGTATTAATTTTTCACCACCGAATTGATATTTTACATTTCTTTTACTTAAAACTGATCTTCTACTACTAATATACTAATCATTCACTATTAATGTATTGATATTTCATCACTAATGTAACTATTGTTCACTAATGAGTTGATATTCCACCATTATTCTACTTAAAAATAATCTTTCACCACTAATATACTAATATTTTATCACTAATATGTTTATCTTTTACCAACAAGTTATCTTCTACTATTATTTTACTTAAAATTGATCTTTTACCACTAATTTACTAATTTTTCACCACTAATGTAACAATATTTCACTAACGAGTTGATATTCCATCATTATTCTACTTAAAACTAATTTGTTAACATTAGTGTACATTTATTTACTACTAATATACTGATCATTCACCACTATTGTATTTATTTTCCATGAGCAAGTTGATGTTTTACAATTATATTACTTAAAATTGATATTTGACCACTATTTTATTAATATTTCACTACTAATATAGTGATCTTTCATCACTAATGTAACGTTCTTTCACCAACGGGTTGATACTTTATTATTATTCTACTCAAAACTGATATTTCACCGCTAATATACTTAATTTTTACCACAAATGTACCAAATTTTCACCATTAATGTATTTATTTTTTTACTAGTAAGTTGATATTTTACTATTATTGTGCTTAAAAATGATCTTTTACTATTAATGTATTAATATTTCACCAGCGAGATAAAAAAATTTTTTACCATTGTTATATTTAAAATTAATCTTTCACCACTAATGTACTGATTTTTAACCACTTTTTTTTATCAAAAAATATATTAATATGGATATCTATTTATAACATAAAATTTCAGAAACATTATGGTATAATTTTTTTTAAATATTTTTTAATAAACCAAAATTAAAATAAATAAATTAGAAGAAAATAAAAAAAATAGTACTATAGAACCTATTGTATGGTGTTAGACCATGCAGCAAGTGACATAGTATAAATCTTCACAGGATTGTGATTCAATTCATAGTTAAGATTGTTTTAAGTATCATTCTCCATTTATATATCTATTATAGATCATCAAATCATGAGGCGGGTCTAATGGACAATTCCAAGCTAGTAGAAGGTCAAGATGTTGTTTGTCTTCACAAGCTTGGATTAAGTGGATTTCAATAGAAAATATCTTAGGAAGTTATTCTTTATGACTCTCTCTCTCTCTCTCTCTCTCTCTCTCTCTCTCTCTCTCTCTCTCTCTGTGTGTGTGTGTGTGTGTGTGTGTGTGTGTGTGTGTAATACCCCACTTTTTTTAGGTGCATAATGTGTACTAATCTATACATTTGATTGTGATCATAGTGTATTTGATCTTGTTTTAGAAGTGTGTTTAGGATTAGTATGGTTTTTGTTGAGCCTGGTTTGGATTTTGAAAGATAATTGATTTTATCATAAAACTAGCCGGCTGGTTGAAGGTATCAATCGACTGATTTGTTCATCAAATTTGAGCTTTGAAACATGATGAAACTATCAATTGGTTTGGGGTAATAGTTGACTGGTTCAACTGAACTGGTTATTCTTCTTACTCAATTTTTACTGTGAATCTTTCTCCAAAATTTTTCAACATCATGGTTATGTTTTGAGCGGTTAGTTTATGATTTTTTTTCAAAGCTTCTGAGCATGCCTAACTTGTTTCATCTATTTATAACGGATTCAAGAAGAATCAATTCATGAGGAGTCAATTTCATGACTTCAGCTTATTTGTCCTTTTCTTCCTTATTTTTTTTTTTCTCTTCTACGAGATTCTTGAGTTGATGATTTACTCCTACAACCTTTGTAGATTTCTGAACTTTGATTCCTTCCCTTATTGTCATTATTCTTTTCTTGTGTTCAAAATTTCTTAGACACGTTACCTAAAACATTGTAGTTTCACTAGTTGAGCTCAAAGGTAGAAATGCCAACTTTGAATCTTTGAAGCTTGGATTTGGGCTAGGGTTTGGGGTCTTGATTTATACACTCCCTTAACCTTCTTCTTTTAGAGAAACCCTCAATAGTTCTAACCTAAAGGCTTCAATTTCTACTTTCTTCCCTGCTGAAAAATTTACTACTGAAAAATTTTGTTTAATTAAAAGGGTTTAACGGAAGCTAAGAGATAAAACCATAAACTCGGGGGCATTACTACCACACTTAGTACCAGGTCGGTTCACTCCTACCATTCCAATATTAAGTGCTAAGGCTAAACAAGGTTAACATCAAATACAAGTGATTAATAAAACATTAGTCATTAGTAAAACACAAGTCATACAAAATCAGAGTACGGTTTAGGATTACAATCCAAAGAGTACGTGACTAGATTTTTTTTAAAATATAAAGCACCGTACAATATAACATAACTAAAATAAAATAATACATAATCCAAAAAGAAAATGGAGTTTAGCCAAGTCACTCTCGATTCCCAGATCAGGTCTAGGCTCCACGCTCAGCCCCACCCGATGCCTCGTAAGTGTCGTAGGCATCAAAGACACCGTCCCCTACCTACACAAACTCAGACAAGTCTTCTACTCGTGGGAATGAGCAGCACCCATGAAATGGGTGATTAGTACGCTATGTACTAAGTAAGGTAATAGATGCGCTAAGGCCAGCATATAAAACACACAACACAATATACATGGCATAATCACGTGAGCATCATGTAATAAAACAGATGATAAAGGCCAACTATGGTCCAGATAGACTTATTCTTTAGATCTCTAGTAATTATAGTCAATTCATATCATAGTCTTTATCAATCCAAGTGAGTGCGGGAACCCTACTATTATAGTCGGTGGACCGGTCATACAGAACAAAATGCTCCTAACCACTATTATTCGCCGGTGGATCGGTCTGGCCCCGACTCATATGGTGTTTCACTGTAATTACTTTGTGTATTTCCCATGTCTTATCACAATTATGTTTGGTTTGTTGAGCACGGAAACCCCCACTATTATAGCTGGTGGAACGGTCATGCAAGGAAAATGCTTTTGGCCACTATTATTCGCCGGTGGACCGGTCATGCAAGGCACCCCGGCCCTGGCCACAATTATTCGCCAGTGGACAGGTCTGGGTCTGGCTCGACATCTTCCTCTTTAAGTGAGTAGTGTCTTATCGTGTCTTAT